>JBCJKH010044863.1:0-30465 GCA_039877255.1 Loriculus beryllinus
AAGTAAGTTCCACTTTCTAGAACTGATCTGTCCAGTAATAGGAACCACAACATCATAAAGAATTTTTTGTTTGTTTGCCTGTTTTTTTGCTCTCACAGGTAAAATAGAAAAAATAACCATTAATGAACAGCCTTGTTTATCACTAGATAGGTGACCTGCTTATCAGCCTGGGCTCTTCTGGTTCTGCACAAAACTGTATCTTGAATATCATTTCTGTCCCAACAAATCTCAGAGTACTACTGTCTGTACCTGCACTCCTCAAAGAACCTACTTTTAATAGGAGGAAGCAATGTACCTTCTGGTCAGTCAAACATTGTACAAAGCATGGAGCTGGGGAACAGCAAATGATTTCGGGGTACTCTTATGAGGCACTTCAGAGATTGGCTGGTGCAACCTGGATGTTGTGGTACGGCATCACCTTCCGAATTTTGCCCAAGAACAGGGAAGACCAACAAGATTTAGACATTGCAATAGATGCAGAAACCCTTGAACAGCTTTAGCTCACCTAATGTAAGGTCTTCACAGCATGCAATAGGTGGGATTATCTCCTCCTATGAGACTCTGCGGAAGTAACTCATACTGAACAGCCAGCAACTTAATAATGTTCGTGAACAGGCAGTCAGTGCCAAAAATGGATGTTGCTTTTTGAGCAAATCCAACGTCCTTGGACTTCTGCAAAGCATTTAAATTAGCACCATATAACACTCCAATGTCAATGAAATATCCCTTTAATGGATTCAGTACAGGACGATCTCACAAAGCAGTCTGCAGAGGAGAATCACTGTCAAAAGGAGGGATGTTTATGAAAGTTTCACGTAGATCAAAACAAGGTCTGACATCGTTCCACATTTTTATTAGTCACTGAGAAATAAACATAGAAGCAGTGCTGATGAACGTCCCAGGTATCCCTTAGATTTACTGCAGTCACAATGAGAAAGGGACAGCTGGTTTTATTGCACTCTAATCCAAACTTAAATGCATTAGGAATAAAAAAGGCAAATTGCTCTTTGAAAGCAAAGGCTCTGGAGAGGTGTTAGAGGTTTAATAGATGGTGAGTGAACAGGGGCTGTCATGGCATACACCACTGTGATAAATTGTAAATGTGATGCTTGGAGCACAGATAGGAGAGGTGTAAAGGGATCAGCTTCTCCTAGACCCTCTGCATGCAAGGAACCTGGAAATTTGGGAGAACCAAAGATTTTCCTTGCTGTGATTGTATTCCTGCTACATTGCAATGCTCAGTTATGAGTGCTAGCAATAATCATGACCTTCTTTTTTCATACCATTTAAAAGGCATAAGGTAGATGGTTTGCAGACTTGGGCTTGTGTGAGATTTCCAGGAAATCAGTATTTTTACCTTCTAAACAAAACACAGCTTTCAGTGCAAAGGGATTTCGCCGTGGCACATCCCAACTGCTCTGGGGCCATGTACCCATGTTACAATCTCCGTGCCTACACCCTTCTCCCCTGGGTGTCTGTGTTTGTCTCTCTCCCCTGATATTAAGATGCAGAAACGCTCCCAGCTGAACAGGGTGTCACAAGTGCCTCTCTGAGCTGGTCTTCATTTGCAGTGTCTTGTGAAGATGAAGAAAAGAGGTACCCTGCTGCAAAGATAGTGTGGATTTTGGAAGCAGGACTGAACAGGAGAAGGTTACTCATACAATACCCCAGCACCCAGCAATTCAATGTCTTTATTTTCATATTGTCACTCTTATTGGGGTAGGGAGCAGGGAGATGTGAGCCTCCTTCTATAGGCAGGAAAATGAGGCAGAGAGACATTAAAAGCAAGACTAACGGAGGGATTTGGGTAGATCTCATGGATCTAATGGTTGCATTAGATGTGCCATTCCTAAATCCTGTTCATTAGAGTCCCAGCCAGGTTGCTATACAACCCAGGAGATAGCTGATGCACAGCCATGCTCAAATTAGTAATATTTGCATTCCCAAGCATGTGAGCGGCCTTTATAACAGCATATTTAACAGTGCCAGGGGATGCTATTAGGCATTGAACCTGTCAGGGTTTACATTTTAAGTTTCTTCCATCAATTCAATTTCAATTCAATCTGTTAGGAAGGTTTTAGTGAGCCAGGAGCAGCACAAAACAGAAATGGAGGACTGTTTTTTCTTCACTCATTCTAGGAATGGGGCTTTCTGGTAGGATGTTGATACCAAATATACCTTCCTTTCTCTGAAGAGTTTGAGCCCCCATCTTTCTGCAAAGCTCTTAGGCTGCAATCCCAGGACAGGATGTAAGTGTGGTACCTTCCTTCAATGAAAGCTTTCCAGTTTTCCTTATCATTTAAATATTAATTGCACCTGAGGGAGGAAGAGGAAACATGACCCTTTAGCTTTACTCTTGACAGGAGGAGGCTCAGGTTATGACTATAGGATCAGGCTATATGGGTGCAAAGGCAGTATTAAATTGTCAGCATATTCTCCGGCATAGTTTTGGTCTGTGCTAAGCAACCCTGACCCAAATATTCCCTAGGCATAGCAGAGGGTATAGCATGAACCAGGTGCCATTCCCAGTGAATGGTGTGAACACGGCCATCCTTGTTTTGGGGCAATGAGCTTAGCTGTACTGCTTGGCCTCAGGGCAAAGCGCCATTCCCCAGCCTTCACTAAACCTCGTTTAGTTTGTTAGTGTGAATGAAAGTGAGGGATTAATTTATGGAGCAAGGTCTGGGTCACAGGTCTCCCCCAGCAGCTTGATGAACATATGGCACATAAGAGACCCATCACAACAGCTTCAGCAGGAGGAGGTAAATTCATCCTCTCTCTGAGAAGAGTCTAGAGTGGGGTCAGAGAGAAGGAAATGGGAGGAGAAGCCTGCTCTGGGCAGGAAAAGACTTGCTTGTCCATCCCACATGCTCTGAATGCTCTGATGGGTGGAAGCATTGTGACAATTGCTGAGCTTGAACAGAAAGACCCTCTTTTGCATGAAAGCAAAGTCTTGAGCACCTGGAGTAGGTGCAGGACTGTGAAACCTACAAAGGGGAAGTCTACAAAGGGGAAGTACTGCATATGTTATATGCAGTAACAAGTGCCATCACGATGTCACGGTCAAGGCTGGTGCTGCCCACCTCAGCTCTACCACATTTGAGGGACATAAGACATCGTGGGTCTCAGAAGACATTAAGGCTGCCCTTGCTCACGGCTTTATGGTATTGACACAAGCCTTTGAAAATTTAGTCCTAATCCTAGCAAATTTAATCCCAGATCTGTGGTCAGAGGAGATCATGGTCTGGCAAGGAAATTAGTTCAGTGCATATGTCCCAGCCATATGTTTCAGATCTCTTTTGTGGCAATGGTGTCCATAGAATTATAGACTCATAGAATCCCAGGTTGGAAGAGACCTCAAGGATCATTTGGTACAACCTTTCTAGGCAAAGCAGGACCTAGACTAGATGGCCCAGCACCCTGTCCAGCCAAATCCAAACTGTGTCCAAAGTTGGGCAATCCACCATTTCCCTGGATAAATTATACCAATGGCTGAATTGTTCTCACTGCGAAAACATCTGATCTTTGCTCATCACCCCTTGTCTTTTTCATGTGACTCCTTGTAAAAAAGGAGTCTCCGTCTTTGTAGCCACCCTTTAAATACTGGAATGTGGTGATAATGAGTATATAAGGATGTGAATACATGTATATATTTATACATTTAAACATATTTTTACATGACTGTATGTAAACACATCTATAGGAACTCATTTTCATCCCACAAAAATCATTCAAGCTTAAAAATAATTTCACAATAAAGAGTAAATAGGGAACCATGTCTTTTTCAAAGTATTTATTATAGCATAATACTTTAGGATTCAGAATTCTGCCATGGCTTCACCAGACTCATACCCACCTTGTGACTAGAGACGGAAATGAAGCCCAGCACTTGGCAGAATGTTAAAGGCACCCCCAGCACCCTATTTCTTCCAGTCTTGCACTTGCTGTTTTATATCTCATATTTAGGGCTAGTCTTTCTGGTCAACCTTAGCACGGGTTGAAACTTTGTTTGCCACTTGAGATTTAATTTTCCGTCTCTTTCTTCTATCAGTAAGTGAATCTTTGATGTTCTCTCTGCCAGTCATTGTGTCTTTCTGCAGCTTTATATTTGTCTTGATTGTACTATCTTGTGAACACAACTGCCTTGAGACAGAATAGCATTGATGCACAGACTGTCAGTTAGAGAGAAGTCAATCTTGTTCTTCTTTTAATCATGTGGGCTTTCCCCTTTCCAATTCTTGGTGACTTTCCTCCTACAGGAAATGAGTAGGATCTTCTGGCTCTATTATAACATTTTACCACATGTGTTCTCTTTTGTTCCTAATTTCTCTTCAAAAGTGACTGCCTGGGCTGCTTTCCCCATGTTAACACCAGTGAAAAAGATGAATTTTTATTTCTCCTTCAGCAGCTTGTGACAAGACTTGAAACCTGTATTCATTGTGCAGTTAACCATTGTAGTATGTACATTTACTGTTTCAGGCACTAATTAATTCTCTTTATCCTCTCAATGTCCCTTGCTTTTGCAAGAGAAAGAATACTGTGTGCTTGTCCCCACTTTGTTGATGCAGTACTTAGGCACAGAGAATTGGTACTCACCCAAGAAAGCGCCAGAGAAGCATCACAGTACCACCAAACACACACGTGGCTCCAGCACCCTCCTTGCAGGTTTCACCCCAAGAAAATCTCCCACTGGCTCCATGGCACTAACTAGAAGGCCTCTCCAAATGAAGGCACACTGTGTTATTCGTAATACTTTACACGGTTTTAGCAGCTCATCATCTTGCGACTGCTGGTAAGAGCACGTATCAGAGCAATAATCAAGGTAGAATTTGGCTTTTAATTATACCCTATGCGACACATTGAAATCAGCACATCACACAGCAACACCTGAATGCTCAAATGAGAATACTGGAAACATGTAAGTGAAAGGGATTTGGTAAAACTTTCCTGTTCTGATGGAGGTTAAGAAACTGAGTTTGGTTTCACAGAACTCTTGTTGAAGGCAAAATTTGTTCTCTTTGCACTCTTTTCTTGCCTTTTCTAATTATTTTCTTCCCCCCATAGGACATGCTGGTTTAAAAAAAAGACTGAATGTCAAAATTACTAAAAGCTAACTTTGAAAACCAAGTAATAATTCATTTAAAATCAGCATCAAACCAATGCCTCTCCCTAGTGCTCTCCAGAAACTCCTCAAAAAATAAGGTGTTTCAACAAGAGCAGTTAATTATACAGACATAATGTGGAGCAAGACATTTATAAAATCCCCTAACGGCTGATCAAATGATCAGAGAATCACAGAGCATTTGCAATTAAACATAGAAATATTCTGGATTTCAGATTGTGAGTTGCACTGTCGGTGGTCATCTTGTAGTGGCATATAATAAAGCAGTTGCAAATGCAAAGAAGCTCCCTTAGAAGATCAGATGATGAAGAAACACGTTGTGATCCTGGGATAATAGAAATCTGTGCTAATTTTTCACCAGTATCATGTGAATTAACTAATTCCTTTCTTCTTTGCTTTCCTAAGCTATGAGGCAACTGCATATTATCAAACAATTTCTCATCTTAATCAAAGATTAAAGAAAAATAAAAATCCAGTAATTATTTTTATCCACAAGAAATCTGAATCACACTAAGGGCATAAAGTAAGAGAGTTTTCAAGGGAATTTTTCCTTTGGAAAGCAAGTGGCCTAGGTTATAGATGAGAAAATAATCATGTCCCTTTCTTGCTTGTTTGGTAGAGGATTCCACTTATTGTCCATGCTTGGTCTATGAGTCTTGTCTCAATGTCAACAGAGGTAAAAAGATAATGAAATTTAGAGGAAAACTTGTTTTGTGAGCTCTGGGAGCTAACACCTCCCTTGTTTCTACAGGTTTGCAAAGAAGTTGAAAAGCTTTCACAATATCCTGTGGAGACATACAATTTGTATTCAGAACAGGCTTCAGAAGTGACAGCAAGATTTTCCATCTGAGATTTCCTCAATTAACCCCAAGACATGAAAATTGGCATTTTTACTAATATTCTCCAAGGTCTCAGGCTTGTGATGAGCAGAGAGCTGTCTCTCATTAGTGCACCTGTAAGGGCTTCGCAGCAAGCGCACGCACCTCCCAGCATCTGAATGGTTTCCAAATCAGCAGCTCTGCTCTCACGGGAAGGTGAAGATAATGCCCAGACCTCACCAGAGCCTTATGTTAGTCAAGAACATGCAGATTGACAGTGCCACTGGGTTTTGGTGGCAGTCATCTCCAAAGAGTTTTAGGAGTAGGTTTGAGAAAATATTTAATCCCTCAAAACCATGTGCAAATATAACTCTATCATCTCTATCTATATAATATATGTTGATATATAGATATATACATACACACACACATATATATGTATTTGTTGGTTTTATTTTAATCCAGATCTATGATTCTATGATTCTATTACAGAGTGTAGATGATGCAATAAAAAGGGAAAAGATCATGTACACTGGATAAATATAATGTCCAAACTCAATGATGGGGGTAAATTTTTAGATACTTGTGAACAAATAATTCCTGGAGAGGTAGTCAGTGAAAAAGGAACTCCTGGTTTATTAAGGTATTATAAAAGAGACACTCTGTACGAGAAGCTTAATGTATTGGGCTTCAGTATAGTCATAGGAACAAGAAAGCCAAAAATATCACCAGTACAATCTTGGATTATAAAGGAGCCCTATGAAAAATGAGGCAACTTGTTAAAAGGAAATTAGTACAAGCCATGACTGGGTGAAACGTTTGCAAGCAGCAGAGATATTGTTTAAAGACACCATATTAGAGGCTCAGAGAAAATACATGGAGTGTATCAAGAAAGACTTTAAAAAGACCAGAAGAAAGCTACTGTAATTAAAGATCAGAGCGAAGGAGGCTATTACAAGTAAGAAGCCTTCGTGTTCAAACAAGATAAAATATAGAGCATACATTCTATTAAAAAGGTAGACTAAAAGATTTGAAGAACAACCTTCTAAGAGCATGAGCAAATTATCAATCCTTTCCCAAACAGGACTGGATTAAGAAGCCTGCTAAGCAGTGTGGAGAACCAGCAGAGAACAGGAGTGTTAAAATGAGTAACTTCAGATGCGCAGGCCATAGCATATGTGTGGAAGAACACCAAAAGAACGTGAATCTGAACTGTGTAAGGGAAATTGCTTGTGACAATAACAAAGACCAGATACAGTAAGTGCATGAAGTTGGGGAAGAGTCCACATTGGTTTTGCTAAAGCACTTCACCAGCACCAACTGGTATGTTAATCTGGTTATGTTGTGTGCGTCACCTTTCAAAGGCCCTTACCAAAGAGCTAAGAAAAGCAAGCTGCCATGAACAAGACACATGTGTTTTCACCAATTAAGCATGTACAGAGCTGTGGCAGATAGGGATGCAAAAAGAGCAGAAACACTGACCAGTAGGAAATAAAAAACCCCAAAATTCCTTTCCCTCCAACTGACAAACTGAATGCTAGGAATTGTTAGGAAATGAGAAAGAGTAAAATAAATCCCATTATTTCACATGTGTAAAAGCTCATCTAGGGAACTACATCCAATTTCTAAACTCCCCAGTCAGCAAGAAAGATGCTCACAAATTGGGAGTCCACTGGCACCATCAGTATGCTTATGAAAATGAAGCACATGGAATATGAACCAAGGCTGAAGGAATTGGGTTTGTTCAGCGTTAAGAAAAGGCTGAATGGAGATTTTATTGCCATATTAGTCCAACTTAAATGAAAGTGTTGAAAAGATGGAGCAAAACTTTTCTTGGAGATGCACAGCAAAAGGACATGATTGAAACATGCACGAGCTGCGTACATACACAAACATACAGAACAAGGGAGATACTGACTAGATGTATGGGAAACAAATGTCCACTATGAGGGTGGTCAAACATAGGGACAGCAACCCAGAGAGGCACTGGAACCACCGTCCTTCCAGATATCCAAAACCTGAGTGCAAGGCCCTGAGCAACCTGCTCTAAGCTAAGTGTAGAATTTGAGTGGCAACATCCAAATGTCCCTTTTTCAACCATAACCACTTGTAAATCTAGGATAGCTTTGCATGTCTATAGATCATGTTGTCTCTGCACCTTGGAAACTGCATGCTGTTCAGGTCACCTTCCTCCCCTCAAAAAGAACACTGGGAGGTTGGGAAAGTGTCAGTGAAAGGAGAGTGAGGATGACGGAGGTTATGGAACAAGACTAACATGAGAAGAGGTGAATTTGACTGCAATGGACAATTGAGCCTGGAGAAGAAGGGAAGGGTATCTGCTGCAGATTGCCAAGTGCTGTAAAGACATGAGCTCTCAGAATGATTACAGTTTCACAGTACAAGATCAAGACAGCATGTGAGGAAATGTCTGAGCTGCAGGTTCATCACAAGATGAGGCTCTGGGGAAGTGCCAGGGTACATTTTCCCTATTCTCAAAGTTTTCTACAAGTGTTTGTGAGTAGCTTGCTTAGAAAGAGGAGACTCCTCAGTGGAGTCAGTGCTGTCTTGCCGAGCCTGGACCCAGGCTCTAGTGAGCCTGGGGGCATTTTGCCGAAGACTTATGCACAGGAATACCTTGCACGGCTTGCCCCAGCCTAGCATTTTGTGTAGACCAGTAGGTATACAGGGGAAATGGTGAGCTCCATCCTTTCCTTGGGTTCAAATGCTGCTTACCTGTGTTATCATGTCTTGCCTGCTGACATGTTTCTGTAAGTGAAGTCAGGACTAGTAAAAGGCTGGTGAGGGTGGTGAGGCCCTGGCACAGGTTGCCCAGAGAAGCTGTGGCTGCCCCATCCCTGGAATGTTCAAGGCCAGGTCGGATGGAGTTTTGAGCAACCTGGTCTAGTAGAAGGTGTCCCTACCCATGCAGGGGGGTTGGAACGAGGTGACCTTCAAGGTCATCATGATATGATTCTGTAATTCTGTGTCTTTTTGGACCCAGATAACACAAAGCTCAGCTGCTGAGAAACATTTCCTACAGAAGGCCCTTTCTCTCCATTGACTAGAGGGAAACTGAGGAGGTAAGTGTCATCAGAGTTAGACAACATTAATAGCCTCTAGGATTTCTGTTCTCCTTTTCCCTTCCACTCATCAATTGTCTAACGGCAGTACCAACCTGTGAAGATTTGTGCCTTTTCTTTACTCCAACCAATCTTTCCTATATAAAGTATATATTCAAGTTGCACTTACAGATAAGTTGCCTGAAGCATGCATTCAAATGAGAGAAATCGCAAGCACATTTCTACTTGTTTTTCCACATGCTAGGTGTATACCCATGGCTTAGCTTAAGGAAAACTTCACAATGTCAACGGATAAATGAAACAAAAATGCTGATAAAAAGAACTCATATCATTTTTTGCTTACCTGGGACAAACCATGCTTTCATATCAAAGCAAAGTGTAATGCATCATCAATACTTGATTTAAGATATACTTACTAAAATGTACTAACACGCACAGTAAACAAAACAGCTAACACGTATTAGGGAAACCTATAGTAGAAAAGCAAGTGGCAGGCAAATAATGCTTTCTCAGAGTCTAAGCAGACCATCAAACTTCAGTAATAAATATTCTGTAACATTATCTTATTCTGCATATTTACTAAATCATAATAAAGAAACTGAAAATTAAGGCTCTGTAAAACACATCAATGAACATAATCTCAATTATTAACTATAATGTGAAAGCAAGACTGAGTAATAAGGCATCAAAGTGCAACACTGACAAGGGTGTGAAAGGGTGTTTTAAAGTAATTTTGCATTTGTTTTCTAGCAACTGTCAAGTCTAATATGGACAAACAAGTTCCATATATAAATTCTTCCCAAATTCAAAAATGAAATTCCTACTCTTCTTTTTGTTTTTCTGATGCTTTTCTAGAGTGCTTTTTCCACACCAGAAATAGAAACATTACATGCTACAAATCCCTGCAATGAGGTAGCTCACAATAAAAGTTCACATATTTAAAACTGATATTTTATTTATTATGCCTAAAATGCATTTCAGTTGGTTTGGGTTTTGGTTGGTTTGTTGGGGCTTTTTTTCCTCAGAATCAGTTTTGTCTCCTCTCTATTTTTAGTTTTTTTTTTCATTTTCCCTCTTCAGAGGCTTGTAATGTATTGAGCAGAAAAGATGTTAAACCCTAGGCATTAAACATTTGCCTGACAGTCTGAGGACTCTACCACGTTACCTGGGCTCTGCTCACTACCTCTGTTCTCTCAGCTATACTCTCTTCAAATATTGACACTGGTCTTCATACACAGACATATTTGTATTTAAAATACTCTCCAATCCAAAATGTCCTTGGATTTTACAGGGTGTATTTTCTCTCCTCTATGTCAGGCAGTTGTGAAAAGGATGATGTAAATCATCTATGGTACAGCCTTCACAATCCTTGGATGGTGCTTAAGGAAACCATTGCACAGCAGCTCATAAAACTAGGCACATGAATGTTTTTATGGCTATGGAGTTATATGGGCTCAATTCCATATTTCTTCATGAATTTAATACATTTCTGCTGAATTATCTTCTGATATCTTTTGCCATCCTATTGCGCATCTGGCAAGATGTCTGGGCTAAAAGCAGATACAGCATCAAGCCATTTGTTCCTTTAGGGTTGTCAGCCCCTGGAGAAACACAACTCAGCTGTTGAGAAATGCTAAATAAGAAATAAGTAAGGCCTCACTTGTTGCTTAAATTTTGTTCTTCATGTGAAGAAGGAGCTCTTTTAAGCATTAATTTTAGAAGATTTAAGATTTAGCTACAAAAGATTCCCTTCAGACCATCTCAAGCTGTTATCCTGTCAGCAGGAAAGCAAACATACTACTAATTAAGCTATCATAGCCTGCTCTGAGAAGTCAATCTTTAAGCCACTCTCTCTCTATCTTTCAAAGTAGTCTTATACAACCTGACCTGTCAAGTGTGAGCAGGCCAAATCATAGGACAGGAATACCAGGAGGAAAGATTAAAAGACTATGGCATGGAGATGCTGGGAGAAGGACACCCAGGAGCAAACACACCACTTTGGATAAAGTGCCTTGTAAGAGAAAAGGTTCATAGTTTGGCAGCAGAGATTTCAGGATGTGGCACAGGGAAGACAAGAGGTACAGGCTGGATGATTGTTGTGGTATGGAAGAGAAAAACCATTGAGGATGTATTATTTTGCAGTAGCAGGAGATGGGAGGTGGGCAGTGGAGTGAGGTGAGTCTGAGCATCAGGCTGAAGGGTATTGCAAAATGGAAGACAGAAGTAGACATGACAGGAGTATTAGACAAGCCTGATGACACTGATGACATGCACACACAAGCACCCTCCCAACGCCTTCTTCCTGGGCAAGAAGCTACTGACAGTGTGAGGGTGCACATTAAGAAATGTTTGCAGTAGCAGGTTAGCTGTTCTTTCTGTTGAGAAATCACTGTTCAGTGACAGCTAAAACTGGTTTATTCCAGCATAAATATTTTCTGTTGAGTGGCTGCTGCAATAGCTTGATCACATAGGGAATGCCTTCAGAGCTACCCTAGTCAGAAGTAAGATTATGACTCCAGGCACAAAGAATATAGGACATATCTCCAAAATAATGTTCAGGAAACAACTGTAGAAAGAAATTTGGAGAACATTCTGTTAATCTCTGTGTGCAAACAGGGAGTTAGAAAATAGAAATTACTTTTCATAGTATTTTTCTATAGATTGCTGGCAAAATACCTACAAGAATGTTGTGTCCAAAGGAATAGAGATTTAAAAAAAATTAAGATGAAAACTACAAAAACTTGTCATAGATTGCTTAATCATCCTAAAAGCTTGATCTATGTAAATGATCAAAGATTAAAAGCCCCTTGGTCACAATTTATAAATGCCAAATTTAGTTGTTGAAGGTATAATGAGATTCAGTGGCTAGGAGACGAAGCTAAACTAATTCAGACCATAAATAATGCTCTCATTAGTTATCTGTGTGCATATTAACTGTTGAAATAATCTATCAAAGATTGCTCATAACTAAAAAGAATTAAATCAACATTGAATTTTTTTATTTGATAGACACACTTTAATTCAGCAACATCTATTGGGCTTGAGGCAAATTAATTAATGGATGTTCAGTGACCCATGTTACTTAAAAGTCTGGAGTAAATAACTGTAAAGCCATATTAATCACTGAGTTCTTCATTTTATCCACTGCAAATAACAACCTCATAGCTTGGTTATGTCTTACAAGGCTTAGGTCTTGATTTGGTTTTCCTAATCACAGTATCAAGACATCCTTTGGAGAGGATGCATTCTTCCTCCCACAGCCAGCAACAACCCTAAAATTGACCACTGGAACACATCACGTCCTCTAAATTCTACTGCCACCTTTGCCAATGAGTCCTCATGGAGGTCATACTGGGATCAGATAGGGACATTTTCACTGGCACTGTTGTTCAAAAGGAACATAGAGAAGGTGACATTATCTGGGGCTGTAACTATATCCTACTGAGAGGTGTCCCATGACGGTTTTATTACTGTTGCACCTTTTAAAATGCATTGCAGCGCAGCCTGGGAACAATGTGCTCATTTGTCGAGACACTATACATCTAAGCGTGACTCTTGTTAAGCACACAGCCAGGTATTATGGAAGCCTAATAATCGCTCTGACTTTTTTTGGCTGGGAGTGATACACTTAACCTCTCTGGGACTATGTGTCAAATGACAACAATAATCTGCTTTCTGGCGGGCTTGGAACATTAGCTTATGTTATGCTAGTGCACTGCAACTTGAAGTTATGTCTCAGCATTTCAAGCAGACCAGCATAATGACTTCTCTTTCACCTGTATTGGTGATGATTGAACAAGCAGCATAAAAGCATTTTTGTCACGAGCTGACTTGCTGTGTGCCAAGAACCATCAAAGACAACTCATCTTTAGTCTGAGGAAGAGACAGTTCTTAACACTGAAGGTTTAACCCATTTTTATACATCAAATGATACACTGAAGCTTTGGGGATTGGACGAAAGCAGTAACAAGGTCATGTGGTGAGCCACTGGACTGTTATGCTTACACGTATACTTTACCAGTATGATTTCTCCCCACTCTTATCTTGCTTTCTTTAGTTATCTGTTAGCAGATACTGGCTTTGCATCCAACAGAGGTAATAAGAATTGCATTTTCAGGGAGAAGGCTGCTTCAATTTACTGCTAGTTGCATTTGGTGCAAAGTTGGGTTTTTTTCTTCTGCCAGTTACAGCCGCATCACACATTGGCCTAATATAAGGTCTATGATGTACAGATTTGCTCAAGGACTTCTCTTTTGTAAAGCTTTTACCTTGCTTTTTCTGCCATTAAGAGCTAATGAATCTTCTGCATATGAAATCAGATTAAATAGCAGTCACAGAAGTTACTACTAATTGTGGAGAGACAGACAATGTGCACAGCTCCTTCTCCAGCTCCAGGCTATGTCAGTTAGAAGGACATTACAACTCTCCTGCCAGCTGCTATAGTTCCCTCCCAGCTGTTATCTGAGCTGCTTATGGAATTGTTCCTTACCTACATGTACTTAAACGTGACAGGTCAGAAGTGGGGTACTGTTCAAAGTAACCCAGCTCACTTTGATGGACACATAAGCAACTCAGGAGCAGATCAGAAGGGGCAGTAAGCTGCAACATGGATGGTAGCGGAAAGGAGAGGTGTTCAGCTAAAGACAACAGCTTCTGGTAGCAAAGACAGATCTTCGAGTGAACATGTGCCCCAGGTTTAGTTTTGCTTGATTTCTCATCTCTCTAAGATAAGGAGCACAATAGGAAGCATGATTTTCCTCTGGCAGCTTCTACCTATCCAATTTCATCTGCATACCTCCCTATTAATGCTGAATTTTAATTTGCTCACTGAGCACTCTAAAAACTCCCTTCTTTGTTCTTATTCACTTCCCACTCACTTCTGAAGACACTGGCCTTGATTATATTGTGATTTCTGTTACGTAGCAGTACCACTCTAATTAGTACTTGAGCTTATTCCTAACTGTTAGTTCGGGAAAAGCTGGAGGTATTTTCTCACTTCAATTCTTCAGGTTTATTCATGAAAAATTTAACTTATGTGATAAATGATGAGTTTTCAAGTCACCACATGTCAAGTCACAAAGCCTTAATAGATTGCACTTAAGTGATTTGTTGCTATGACCAATGTATTCACTCACTTCTCTCATGCTGCTTCCAGCTACAAATGCCAGCTCCATGCAGCACAGAGAATGGTGAATGCATAACTACTTAAATGGGGTAAAAAAAGAAGTGTGTATCTGGATCATTTTGTTTGGGCTTCAGGCAAAGACAGTATTTTATTACTTATTGCTGTTGCAATATGTTGTTGATTAGATTTCCTCAGAAATCTGTCATTCTGAACTACTCGCCATATTTTTTTGTCTTTGAGTTTACCCTCTTCAGCAGTAGTAATGATTAATCTGATTCTCTTGGCATGCAGTTTTAAATCCAGTGACTTCAGCAGAATGAAACTATAACCTTAGCTAACAGAAATCTATTGCCTTGTCAATGCAGAGTCCCTTTATATGTGCTAAAGGGTCGAATGCTCAGCAAACTCTCCTACAATTTCATGAGCACACCTGCTATCTGCTTGGTAGTCAGTTTGAATTCTGGTAGTGTAGGTAAATTGAGATTTCACCCCTTTCTGCTTCTGAGTTGTAAAAACATTTCCTGAGGGATCTTTTATTTGTTCCCTTGGGAAACTTGGAATTGCCTTAAGACCAAATCAGAATAACTTGGCAGCTAAAATTTAGATTCTGATAATAGACTCCATTGGAGATGCTGGAACAGCAGACATCCTGCACCTTGCCACTGACAAACTGTCTCTCTATAACAGAGGTGTTGACTAATTGTCTTCTCTTTTTGTTCACTTTTTTTTCAGACATTTATTTCATTTGGATTTCTTATCTATAGGATATGCCTGGCACACAGGGTTTTGGTCTTCTTTTCCAAATTGCTGGTAAAGCAGGTATCAGTTTTCTGTCAGTTCACAAAATGAGCAACTTCACTACAAAGCTCAGTCTAGACTGTCATCCCTGTAGAACAAAAAAAAGAGTAATCTGGTTACAGTGAAAACCTCTGTTTCTGAGAGGGGCTTTTCCCTTGTAAACTCTTGCTTTAATTTTGAGTCTCTGTCAGTGTAAAACTTCAGAATTAGGCAGAATATATTCTAATTTTCCTTGTGCTGTATTTTCAAATGCCTAAGTCTTCTGAAATAAAAGGATGCAACAAACAGTACGCAACACCCATCTCCAGCATCCTGTGTGCACCTGGTAAGCAGATATAGCATTGTGCTGTAGCATCATCATGTTCAAAGAAAGGAGAGTAGGTATGTAAATGTAGCACACCTTAGCTTTCAGACCACTTCCACAGCCCACTGGTCACCAGTGAGGCTAAAACACAGTCTAACCTTTTGAACATGAGGGAATATTTAAATACAGATTTAAAAGATTGCAGCCTCAGTCCACAAAGACTGACTCCAGTTTCCAAGTGTGAGGAATCTCACTGAAATCTTTATAAAGTTGTGTGTGAACTATTCTAAGAACTAGGCTTGAAAAGCCTATTTGTGCTCCCAAGTATCCACTGCTAATCACAAAATCAAATAGTTCTGAGGGAAGTAAGGTAACGGAAGTTTGTTTCCTATGATTCTTCCCCCATAAATTTCTCTCATATTTCTGCAACATACTACTCCTGGCTGTCTTGCATGGTCCTTAGCAACTTGCAGAGCAAGCTGCCCCTGTGGCTGCATCTAGCAAGGTGCCGTGGGTTTTGGGCCACCTGTGATGACTGATGAGCCTGTAGCCAACCAGGGTAGAGAACTGTTGTTTTGTGGTGCAGCCTTTCTTTCCATGGGGTACTAAGCAGCAGCTCCTTTAAACTGATTTTTATGAAACTTTGAAGAACATATTTCCTTTGGAAGATACTGGCCAACTGGTTCAAAAGGGACTATGAAAATCTCATGTTGGCTGATGTGCAAAGGCTAAGATTTCATAAAACCTTATTTCTTTAAAATTTTGTCACCTCTTGACTGTGTGTTTTCCTTTAAATCTCCTTAAAATGCTCTAGAGGCTACTATAATGATTTATATCCATAAACTGTTAGGATTTAGTTCAGTGGTGTTTTGATAAATCTTGCAAGAAACAGGAGAGAATAACTTGGAAGCAAATTCTCTGTCACATTTCTCTTTCTTTTCTTCTCAATATTATTTCCCCTCTGTGGATATGACTTGTCAAAGTTTTACCCTTCATCTTAAACTGTGTGAACCTACAGTAGTATGCAAAAGTCTAGTGAAATAGTGCAAAGGCCAGTTTACATTTTACTGACAGTGAAAATTCAGGAAGGATGGAATACAGTGAAAGGGAAAAGGCCTACACAGGGCATGTTCACGAACTGGTATAAATCAGTTCATTGGTCATGTGCTGGATGATGCCTTCTGCTTCATCACACCACACAGTTGGCATAACTAAGTAAATAGCAGACAATGATGAAAACTCTAGGCTCATTTAACACTGACAGACTTGTGGCAGACATCAAACGCTCAACTATTGTCCACTGCATATAAAGCTAGCTTTGAGGAGAAAGGAGGTATTCCGAAGGTTTTTCAGCACTAGAAGTTTAGTTAAATTAAAAACTGTATTAAATATTATAAGAGATTAGATAACTCCTGTTTACTTACATTAATATGGAGTTGTGGAATTTTTTTAGGAGTATCTGAGGTAAACATTTAGCATTTTCTTATTCTAAATTTAAACAGGCTACATAAAAAAGAATTTATATCATTTGCAAGTCTAGAATAACCTGACATAAAAGAAGCTCATTCTCAGTTGGTATTAAATGTATCTTATATTTCTTCCAACTATCCTTAGCAATATGTTCTAACAAAAATTATTTTTCTTTCCATTTGTTTTCCATTTCTAATATTAATTGTTGCTTTATACTGTCGTCACTATTACACAGCATTGCGACTTGTGACAGCTGAATGTCTCCACCTGGATGAAGCTGAATACAGGAAATTAGTTTGTCACCTTCTATCCTCTTTACTGCTGTGGACTGCTTATTCCAAAAAGTCATTTAAACTGTTGAGAACTTTGTCAACATTATGGATTTTCTGTCATTTTCCTGAAATTCACAAAAGTAAACTTACTAGATTGCTGGCTGAGGCCACAGAAATGTTCCTGGGTTTTGCCCACCACTGCCAAAGAGTAATTGTAAAGTCCTTAACTCCATCTCAATTTTCACAGGAACTGCTTGAAGCTGTCTTGTCCTTGGTTTTGCTGGTATGGTGGAGTTCACCGGATGACATTCAATTCCTGTTCATTATCGAGATGCTACCAAGATTGAAATGCATCAACTTGAATTAAGATGGATGCACCTCAATGCAAACCTAAGGAGACTGACTTTGTGGCTGAAAACTAAAAATGGACAAATAATGATAATAAAAGAAAAGGGTTTGTTTTCTGAGACTAGAAATTAAACAAGCAAAACCAAGGATCTCAAAGAGGCAAGTCTTTTTTATTTTACTAAGGATGAAAACTGTCTTTATAAATGTAATAAGTACCTGGAAACCACCAAGCAGTTGCAGTGTTTTCTCTTCATCCTATTATCATCTCAGACGTTGATTGATATATTTGCTTGCCTGGGATACAGCAAAAAAAACACCATTCTGTTACAGCTGCCATTTCCTTTCTTATTTTAAGTAATTAATTCTTCAGTTATACCAGACTGTGGGTACACTTTTTACTTTGCTTCCTTTTGTGATTATTTTGTCCTAGTCTTGGTTTAGAAAAATATTTTGTTGGTGTTCTCAGATTTTCCCTGGATGAGAACAGCTTTTTTAAAGATTTCCCCATTAAAAAAAGATTATTTTCCTCCAGAGGCTGTGATCACAAAATGTGCATTGTGTTATCAACACAAGTTTGAAAAATGCAAATACGAATTTACTTTTGTAAATCTCTGTGAGATACAGGGTAGAAGCAATTCAGGATCAGATATCTTTTATACAACACATTATCTTTTTGCATAGTACCTTACAGTGCCCTCTCCAGGTCTGAAGATTCAGAACTTTGGTGCTGTTGCTGTCCTTGGAGGGCATTTTCATTTTTTGAACCCCAAGTCCAGTTTACAAGGTCTGACCATTTGAATTCAATTTTCACTCCTTTATTTCCCAGTTCAGTTGAAGATTCAGTCTGAGGCTTAGCCTTTGGCCTTCTGAATTTTCTTTTTCCTGGCAACTGTTTCAATATTATTCTTTTTTTAATATAAACTGATTTTCTTGCTGTTGTTTCTTAATTCACTTTTTTGCTTTGTTTAGCTCCTTCTTTTTTCCCTGCAGGATGGGTTAAACAGTCTCTCTGAGTACTTTTAGGATTCATTGGATCCAGCCCAAATCCACAGGACAAACATTTTGTTGCCTCAAGAGCCTCGCGGATCTATAATCTGCAGCTCCTTTCACTACCCTGGCAGCCCTTTCAAGTCAGAATGTGTTTGATGGGTTTTTGGGGAGAACACGTTTTCATTCAAGAGATGTTACAGCAGAATTTGTGCAAGGTCTGCGGTGGTCTGTGTCTGAAGGCAACAAAGCCAGCTTTCTCCTCTGGTTTGGGGCTCTTTTCAACACTTACCAACTTTGTCTCACAACACCCTTGAGGAGGCAAATGTACTTTTTTGTTCTTTCATTAACAGTGAGGGAACTGGGACATTAAAATCCCAGTTTTGCAGTGGGAAGCAGCCCTGGGTGGATGCGCCAGTCGAGAAAAGGGGAGTTGGTGTGGGATGCTCTGGGTACCCCTCAGTCCCTGCTCACCTTATCCACCTAAACCCGTCTCTCAAATTTATTCCTCTCAAAACTGACAGCCACAAAGCTGTGGAAGTGCTGCTTCAGTGGAATGCAGAAGGTTTGTTCACTGTTAACATCTTTTTTTGTTCCTTTCCAGCCAGTTTTATTCCTCTCTGCCATTGCTGCCACTCCTCACCCATTTTGAGGCATTTATTTGTACAGATCTCCATGGAGGAAACAGACTCTTTATCCCATATCGCAAATAGAAGCTATGAGAGAAGATTTATTATGTCACTTGCCCACCTTCACTGTGGAAGTCTTCGGTAGATATCCACAGCCCAGTCACCAACCTCACACTACCTGTCATGGGTAGTGACATTGCTCCTGTCCTCCCTAACTCCACTTCAACCTCTCTTCTCTCAAAGCAAAGCATCCTTTACTACCTAACATCCTTCACTACCTACCTTTTACAATTATATCATGAAACTCATAATTTATTATTATTATTATAACTAAAATTATTATTATTATAACTACAATTATTATTATGCTCCCTCTCTGAAGTGGTTTAAGGGTGTGAGAAACTCTACTGTCATTAAAAGGAAAATCAAGTTATGGACAAAAGGCTGAAGCAGAAAGACTAGAAACTGTAATACTAACAGAAATAATTCAACATTTTTAAAACATTCAGCTGCTTCGAGGGTCATCCCATGATTTACATGGGATGACTCATGATTTTCCAACACAGTTGCTAGGCAGACCTTAAAGATCATTGCCTAAGTGGGAATATTAATTTTAAAAAGCATTCAGCTCCACATCAGATGTTGAGGAGCACAGCCCGTTTTCATTCCCCCTGCACATTAGCCAAATTAAATCAAAATAAATATCAATGAAAATATTGCACAGGACATAAAACCCCATCCATTTACGCTCTATCCATATGCTGCTTTATGAGATGCTGGGTCTCACTCCTGCTCTGGCTCTCTGCTGCCAGCCTTGAGAGCACAGCAAGGCAGGGAGTCCCCGATGTGCTTTAGACATTCATCCCTTAAATACTGCACCCCGGGGCCTGCCTGCATTTTAGTTCTCACCACACATCCTCGCCAAGCTTATTTCTGCCTGCAGGCAGCAGCCATGGCTGGGCTAACGCTTGCCAGCCCGGTTCTAGCCCTTGCCACCGGCTCGGGACGCGCTGCCGCTGCGGGCTTAGACATAATGAGCATTTCTGCCAGCAAAGAAGTACAGTTGCTAAAAGATGCTTTGTTCATTAATTATCTTAGGGTGGGTTGGACAAAACAAACAGTTACATGCCTCGGAAGTTGTTTCTTCGGGATGCTGGTGTGTTCACTCCGGGGTCCTTCGCTCTACATCTGCATCAGGGATGCTGCTGTTCCTGGCATGAATGCAACCTGCCTGCGAAGCAAAGCACGGAACACCCACTAAAGAAATCATAAAGCAGAACTCAGATTTAAAAATGCAACCAATTTGTGTCTGCTCGGGAGCAAGAATAGCGATTTCTACTTTTAAAACCAGTGCAGTTTAGGGTAGTGTGATTAGAGATTTCACATTTCCCCCTCTCATTATTATTTAACTCCCTCATTTGAATGCTCAGGTTTGAGGGAAGGGGGATTGCTTGGAAATTACACACGCAGCCAAATTTCTTCCTTCCCCTTTGACAGGGCAGCGCTGATGGTTATTGTTCTTTTCTAGCTGCATTACGCTATCCTTGATTTTTGTTTCAAGCAGTCTAATGGCATGATGTCAAATCCTGCTAATTGGTTTAGGATTAAAATGCAGGGCCACATCACTCTCTTGATTAACCAGCAGCAAAACTGCTTTTGTCTAACGATCGTTTCCGAGGAGAAAGAAAATAAAGCATATAAAGGAAGCTTCAGGCTTTTGTCAGTAAAAATACATAGGAAACTGCTTTTTTAATTTTTTTTTTAAAGGGGAAAAAAAATTGCCACTGCTAGGCCTGCTAAGTTTTGACTTGTAGCAGTTTAAAAGCAGCCCTGTGGGGAAAGATTGCTTCCTAAGGAGCAGAGACCGTGCTTTTATCCAGCATCCAGCCACTCGCTGCACCGCACCAGAGCATCCATGGCTGGACCTTCTCGTATTTATTATACCAGCAGCAAAACATCAATGGGAATGTCTCAGCCCCACTTCTGGCCTCTCTGCCACCCCAATGGGTCCAGCCTCAGCTGAGTTTGCACTGGGATAAATAATTCAGGACTGAGCAAAGGCTGCAGCAGCCGATGCAGCTCCAGGGAGATGCTGGGAGCTGCAGGCACTAGCAGGGACCTGAGCAGGATGCAGGATGCCCGGGGCCATGGAGAGAGGGTTTGTATCTGCAGCATCCCCCTTCACTCACTCACAACCACAGAAACCAGTTCCTCAGCCCAAGATGGGGCTGTGCTTGTCAGGACTGAGCTCACCTGTTGGGTGGTTAGCACAGAGATGGAACAAATAGTTTTGCCCCTGTGGCAGCAAGGATAAGGGATTATTGGGAGGGGAAGGGGGGAAAGCATGGCTCAAATTAAAATGGGGATGGAAGCAACACTAAACCATTACTTTGTTACCCCTCTGCTAAAAAATCCCCCAAACAAACACAGAAAAACCCCTTCGTCAGCCCCCAAAGATTCTCCCTGCTGCACTGTTTAATCTCTTTGGCTCCTGTTTTCCCTGACCAGCTGAGGGATTTAATTTCCAGGGAATTAGACGTCCGATTCAGGGCATTGTTTCGGGAGCTGTGCACACGATTTGCCACACACAGTCCTGAAAGTCACCGACGGACCCAGCGCTCCCAGCACGCTCCCAGCCCAGCCCCGCTCCTCCGGGAGGTGAAAGGGACTTTATTGGGAAGGTTTTGATGTATTTGGCATGTCTTTGAACCTGGCTCCCTCAAAGGGAGAGAATGAACTCAGGCGGAGAAAGAAAAAGGAAATAAAAGGGCCCTTCCCATCTGCCCGGTTGCATTCAATGGGGAGCTTTTTAAAAGGTATAATAGAGGTTTGTGTGTTCCTGCTGAGATTTGTTCTGGTCAACTTCTCCGGGGTGCTCAGACAGGGCAGAGTGATGTGTCTGCCCTTCTCCAGCACCCTCAGAAAGACACGATGGTGTTTTTGGGGGGTTCTTTTGGTAGTTATATTTTTCTGCTGCAGAAAGTGTGCTCCCTGCACACACACTGCTCTCACACAAAAGCAACTCGAGCCAGCCGTGCCGAAAACAAAAGTGGCTTTTTCTCTGGGCTTTCACCAGCAGCGTTGCTAAGCCTGGTGTTCTGAAGCCAAACTCCAAACATCCCTGCAGCATCCAGCTCAGGTTTTCCTAGAGAGCATCTCCAGGAGGATGTGGAACATCTTAGGGCTCAGCCCAGTTTTACAGCACCCCATCCTGGATGTAAATCACGAGCTACAGTGGATGTATTACAGAAGTTATCCTGCTCTTTACTGTGCTCTGTGAGTTGTTGGTGCAATCATTAAAAGCAAGGTCAGGTACAAAGCTGATACTTCAAAACATGATGCTGGCCCCAGCACAGACGAGATGACATTTAACAACACTAAGCATTCAGGAATGGGCCCCGTGTCAGCACCCACCAGGTACAAAAAAGCCTGAGAAGTTCTTGGCTGTCATGAGCAGCTTTCTGCTTTGCAAACTATGATAGGAAGAGTGGAAATATGTTTTGTCTGCTTTTCCCTGACTCTGGGACTCCAAAGCAGGAAGATGAGAACATCCTGCACACATGTTAATTAGTCATTCCTTAAAACCAAATGTCACAGCGCTCATATTTAATTCCAAGAACAGGCTGATGAATATGTACGTTTAGTTATATTTCATTTACATACTCTGGGATTTGTTAAGAGACGCCTAATAAAACCATCTAAAATGAATTAGGTCTTCTCCTACCAACATTTATGTTAAATATGCATATATCAGAGGAACATTCCCAATACTGTAATAGGAGATTTTCACGGAAACAAAATACATATATTACATTTCATAAAGGCAGATTGTGAGTTAAAGCAGACACCCTCTAAGTGGGATTTGATTTTTGATGTAGCAAGCACACAAAACAAGGGGCTTGAGAGCCAGTGGGAAGCAGTGATTGGGTTTATAGAAGAGGCTGAAGCTCTTACCAAAGAGGATGAAGCTAAGCACCCAGAAGGCTGCAAGAAAGTGTTCATGTAAGGGAGATCTTAAAGGAACTGAATTATCTCCTTAAAGCCAGCAGGAAAAGAAAAAGCCTTTGAGACTTTTGTATCCTCTATTTTCAGCTTCCTAGTTCTGCATCTAAGGCTATTGTTTTAAAACATGTTCCTTCGTTTGCTCGGAGCTCCTACCCCTGTAGCAAGGTGGCATCCAGGCAGCTGCACTCAGAAAAGCCCTTCCACCCCAATAGGCATCTCAGGGACTCTTTTTCTTTCCAAAATAATCCAGTTCATAGGAAAACCACTGTGGGTTTGGTACTTCCTCTATCATCCCCCCTCAACTGCCCTGCATCCCATGAGCTCTCTGGGATATGAAAGTGTGGCTGCTTGTCCTGGCGGGCACATCATCCACTCGACAGGTCCTGCTGCAGGGATTCAGCTCACACTCCCGCTGATGTATGAGTCTGGAACAAATCTGGCTCACTCGCCCTGCGTTGGCTGGCCTCCGTAGGGCTAAGAGGGGTGGAAAGCAGTAAAATCTCCTTTCAGTCTATAAAAAACCTGCAGAGATATTTGGAATGTGCAGAGGGAGCCGATCTCCCGAGTAAACCAGAGCAATGATTAAAATAGTCACTTTTGTGACCGTAATCGCAATTTAAATACTGTGGCTTTTGTTTGCAGAGTAGCTATGGTTTATATTCTAGTGACAGTCACACAACTCCAGGGGTTGTTTTCGAAGCTAGTGGCAAAAACATGTGGTTTGAATTTAATGTCTTAAAGTTAAAGGATCAATGTTACTCCAGCAAAGATATTGCCAGTGTCTCTGCGAGTCATAATTTTAAATCATCAGGAACCTGAACGCTCCTCATTAAATGATTAAAGGGAACGGTGATGAAAAAGCTAAAAGAAAGGATAAATATACAGCCGTATAAGCAGAAACATCTATTTTCAAAGCAGAAAAAAATCCTACAATCCTGACAAAGGGCAATAAACATATCAAACTAACTCACTTCTTTTTTTCGCCTGAGAACGTAATCTTAATAAAGCAACAAATTTTAGATGGCAGGGTAAGATTACAGCTCTTCTAGACTAGGACTAGAGTTTTCCCATAAACAGGTTATTGCTATGGGTTCTGGTCACAATTAACTCTGTATTTATGTCCCACTTTCTGGGAATAAAATGATCCCTGAGATGAAGTGCTTTGATGGTGAAGTTTTCCATTGAGGCATCAACCTCATTTCCTTACTGTGAGCTCTATGTTTGCATTTACCCCAATCACAACAGCCTCAATTCAGCCTTCCCAGAACTGAGCCAGTTCCTTTCTTCCCTCCTGAACAGATAGTGAGACATGCAGCTTGGAGCTGGACTGGGTATAGCAGAGCACCATCAGTATATAGGCAGAGGAGCAAGGATACCTTCCATCCCAACCCCGGTTCACTGCTTTTGTCACCTTTTTGCCCTCTCTCTGTGTAAGAACATACCTTAGCTGAGCTGCTTTTTCCTTCCTCAAAGTCAGACAGGTCATGGGCTGCCCAGTACTCCAAAGCCATTCTGACCAGTCTGGAAATGGGAATGACCACAGTTACCAAAGACATCGCTTGTCAAACCATTGGTACGTTGTGTTTACAGGGATTGCACTTGGTGTGCTGCAGTTTTGGTCTTTCAATGCCTGTTTGGGAGAAAAAATGTGAAAAAAGAAATTAAAAAAATATAAAAACTTGGTAAATGCATTGGCTGAGGCATTTATATAATATATATAAATATACAAGGCTTGCTGTGAAGGGGAGAACCTTACTGTATTGATACATTGACAAGAATGCAAGGGTTATGTTTGAAAACGTACAAAATCCAGTGAGTCATCTTCCACATGCCTTGGCTTGCCATCCTCTTCCATTTTCACTTTGACCCAGGAGGGCACAGCACAGAGCCTGAAAATAGGCAGTGAGATGATGTGGTGTGGCTGTAGCACTCAGCTCCTTGCAGGGAAGTGAATCAATCCCATCCACAGGCATTCACAAGGGATGCTCAAAAGTCTGAGAAAGACTGCTGTCATAGGCGCTGTCATGCTTTTCTTTAAACTGTGTTCCAGCACCTAACAGAAATAAGCAGGTTAGAAGAATACACCCCAAAAGTAGTAACAATAATGATAAAGACCTATGGCACGTGGAAACACAACACCCAAAGGCAGTGTGTTTCTAGTCCATGGGTAAAGCAGCCATGTGTTACCTTGGATTACAAACTGAACCAAGACAAAATCAGAATAAGTAACTGGAGGCACAAGTGTTAAACGTGAAAATGAAATACTGGACTGTAATATTTGCAGATGTAAACTAGGATTCAGCCTCAGGCTCCATTACAGATGACCCATCCATGATATCTTGTGCAAACTGAATCAGCTACTTACCTCCCCCAAATGAATCTTTCCTTAAAGATTTCCAGAGCCAGGTCATTTCTTCCAAAACAAGATTGCTGTGATCTGCTCTGAAAGTGTCTTAATGCAAATGGACAAGGTGGGCACTCAAATGCAGAGAGATGGACCCAAATGCTGGTCACCAATATCCCTTCTAGATGACTTTCGATGGCTCTGCTCTCCCAGCTGCATTAACAAGCTGCTTTAAGAGAAGGCCAGGACTGCCCACTGCATCCCATAGTCATCAAGAACAGTGGCAGGTGATACCTTGCTCCCCAAATAGGGTACTGGGCACTTAAATTGTCTGCAAGTGACCCTGTCCAGTTTGGCTGGAGACACCTTCCACTCTCCAGTGTCCTTAAACGTGAAATGCAATCCCCAGGAGAGAGCCTGTGCTCATGTTTCTGCTGCCTTTCTGGAGATGGAGTCTGACAGTCCTGACTCATCCTGCCCTGCTCCTCCACTACTGAGCACCAAATCCCTGACTCTCACCAGCATGGACAAGTCAAAGGACAGAACTTACATATGTACAGATACACACATGCAGACACACACACACACATACACGTACAAATAGATTCACAAGATTGTAAGCAAAAGTTATTTAAAACTCTGTGACACTAAAAAGCAATTCCTCATCAGTATTTCGTATCTAAGCACCCAAGCCATGATATCATAGAGGATTTTAAGGAGCACAACATTTTCTCTTCATCTCACCAGTCTTCTGTCCTTACTCAAGCTTAACTACCTGATATAAGGCATGAGGCCCTTTATGAACTACCAACATAGTATGTTCCTATTTAGGACATCAATTGCACTCAGTTTTTATGCAGCTTATGATCTGTGTGTTACCAGTCCTAAAGCATTCATACATGGGCTCTTAATAACACAGGTAGCTGGCTGGGGTATGTTTGCAAGAGCAGGCTTTCTCCCCCAGTCCGTCATCTTGCCAGCTTTCATTTTTCATTATGGATTTTTCCATCAAAAGGAAGAAACATTAAAAAAAAAAAAAAACAGATTGAAGTCTTAGGACCTATATATTAAGGTAATATTATTCTTCTTTTGCACATTGGCATAAGTTATCTCAAGATTCATCAAGTCTTCTTGTTCCTTAATCTATCTTCTCAGTCCAACAGGCAGAGTCATACATGGGACCAGAGGGCTTGGTCTCAGCCTCAGCTTTACGTACAAGAATGTTCCCTTTTCTTCTCTGCATCCATAGGCACATGAACTATATTTATAGTACAGATGCCTGCTAAAAAGTAGCGAGGTTTTCAGCACATTCACTAAAGAGCTAGTTTTTTTAATCACAGCATCATAGAATGGTTTGGATTGGAGGGTACCTTAAAGCTCATCCGGCTTCAACACCTGCCCTGGGCAGGGACACCTTCCACTGGAGCAGCTTGCTCCAAGCCCCTGTGTCCAGCCTGGCCTTGAACACTGTCAAGGATGGGGCAGCCACAGCTTCTCTGGGCACCCTGTGCCAGCGCCTCAGCACCCTCACAGG
Source organism: Loriculus beryllinus (assembly GCA_039877255.1). Lineage (NCBI taxonomy): Eukaryota > Metazoa > Chordata > Aves > Psittaciformes > Psittacidae > Loriculus > Loriculus beryllinus. Next base: position 26,837 of record JBCJKH010044863.1, read on the forward strand.
GAAGAACTTCTTCCTTCCATCTAATCTAAATCTTTCAGCTTAAACCCAAACCCCCTTGTTTTATCAATGCACGCCTTTGTAAAAAGCCTGTCTCCAGATTTATTGTAGCATCCCTTTAGGTATTGGATAATATAATAATTCCTCCATGCATGAAAAAGTAACCAAGCACACAGTCCAGAAGTATCCTCAGGGACAATCTGGTTTTACTCTGCCCTGTTCTTAGTATATTGGTGCTTTGCGAGTCATAGCCCCAGTAAGAAGGATGCTTATGCAGCAGCATAAACCCCTTTGGTTTGCTACCCTTGCCTTCCTTGTATTACAGAGAAGCTACAAAGAGGCAATATAGTTGGAACGGTTGATTAGAGGAATATTGCTCGTATAGGCAAAAGATAACATTTTTAATCCCATCCTCATTCAATTTTTAGGAAAAATAAATGATCTCTGTACCTTGGCATACGCATCATGATGAAATAGAGCCATTACTCTGGACAGCTTTTTCACAACGACTTACATAATATGGTATGAAAATCAGGTACAGCTCCTGCGTTTGCATCTCAGAAGGAAAATAAAAGGCAGTTAAATTATAAAGCAAGGACTAAGCTATGAATGGATGCTGTATTCAAGGAGCCTAATGCTTAGGAGGGGGAAAATGACAAGATATTTTTTTTTCTGCTGTTCCAGATATTTTATCCTTGCAACAAGCTCAACTGTCAAATGTTTTGAGAGAGGTCAAAACTAGTCTATCTGTCTTCTTTATGCAAGTTTGTGAAAGGAATCTCTCCTCGTGGAGTTGTACAGGAATTGACACGATAAACCTAAATGGCTCCTTTACAACTGTTAGGGTTTTCTGTAAACACATGCTGTCCTGCCAGCCAACCAGCTTCAAAGCTGGGTGCTGAGCACAGCAGATGGTCTATCCTGCCGATACACACACTACTAATTCATATTTCAATACATAGCTTTGCTGCCTAAATGAAGCCCCTGAATCTTACAAAGTTTAAAAACTTCCAATAACTGGTAATTCTGGGGGGGTTAAATGGTGGGAGGGGAAGGCTGCAAGGAGAATGTGACTGGCTCTTACAGGAATGGGCAGCTTGGAGGTGCTTATTGCAGCTTGATGTGTTGTAAATATGAGTCCTGCCATGCACTGCCACCTGCCAAAGGGAAACTATGTCATGGCTGCACTGTATTAACAGAGGAATAAATAAAACCAGAGTAACCAGGCCCGCACAACTCGCAAACAACATGGACAGAACAGAAAGGGTAAGTGGTGATTAAAAATGTGGCTACTTGCAACAGTCTTGGTCACAACATCTTGCCATGAGAATCACCATGTCAGACAATCAGGATTGTCATGGGGAAGGCATATTTGGGGAGGGATGAAGGATGATGCAGTAACTCAAACAGCTGCCTCAACCCTTCCCCGTATGAGCTCTGCTACTATGTGCAGGAATACATTTTGGCATCAGCACTTGAGTGTAAAAACCCATCTCACTTACCTAACCAGATCTTATCCTTCTCACCTCCTGCGTCCTCTGGTTATCACTCAACAGCTTTGGGTAAGACAGTGCAGTACAAGATCATTGTCTTTCCACTCCTGCCAAAGCAGAACATGAAGAAGAAATTGTTATTACACCTTGAAAAATAAAGGAGCAGGTTAAAAATCAGGTTCTTGTTCTTTTCCTGTCTATATGAAATGTGAAATTTGGAGTAGCGGGTTCATGGTGCTGAAGGTACCCGAAACATCTGTGCACAGGCCCCTGGGCATGTCAGCCTGGGGCTCACAGCTTTGCTTTGCCAAACCTGCCTGGAGCCAGGCACGGTGTGTCCTGTGGCCAGGGTGTTTTGGTGTCACCAGCCAGTGGCTCTTAAGGTGAAGCTGGGAGCAGCCGCTGATCAGCCCTGGGCTCACCAGTACTATGCCAGAGGAGGACATGGGAGACAGACACATCCTAAACACCTCCACAAATGCCTTAAGACAGATATTTCATATACTTGGCCTGAAGTCCTCACTCACACTGCTGTATAAACTTCTCTCCTCCTCCATCACTGACAACAGCTTGCACCAGAAAGAAGAAAACAAACAACCAAGAGCTAAAGAAGGGAAGAAGTAGTGATCCTCTGCACAAAGAATTCCCTTCCTTCCAAGGGGATTGCTTCTTCAATTTCTCTTGCTATGGTTTAATCAAATGTTGCACCTCCTCTACTAAACTGTGATAAGCTGGGCAATTTCATCAGATTCAATACAAAGCAGGAGCAGAACTTCCTTCTTACATTTGTTAATTCTTTCTCCTAAAGAAGAAACATGGATTAATGCTCACTTTGTCTTTTTATTTCAATTTACTTACTTTCTCTTCCAGGGACTAGGCTACAGAGATGTTTCCAAATCCACAGTTTGTTTCTCTGGCCATAATAGGGATTGAACAACTGTGATAAATTTATTAGAGTGAAAAACATAACCAATATGGCCCTAAGAGAGAAAGCAGCCCTTGTTTTCGTACAAGAGCATCAGATGTGTAGTTGGATTTATTCTTTAAAAGAACCCCAAATTTGGAGGTCACATGTCTTGTTAGGAGATAGAAAACTAAAATCAGGAATTCTTCCAGAATTCATTCACACTGTAGCTAAAGCAGCAGAGAACCTGCAACAGAGTCTTATAACTTGATCACCAATTAAAACATACTGCTTTGCAATTAAAGAGTGTCCTTTGATAAGCATGCTCTAGTACATGAATTAGCTCTATGCAGACCCTTACACAGCATTGCATTAATACAGGATTTTTATATCCTAGGCACAAATGCGTAGCATGTATGTGTGTGTGTTATACTGATGTGAGTTAATGCACAGATCTCTAGTGGAGGGTTTCTCTGCCTATGGCAGGGTGTTGGAACTTGATGATCTTTAAGGTCCCTTCCAACCCTATTCTGTGACTACTGCAAATCAGATAGATAACTCCCATTATGATTCAAAGCTTCTCCCTAGCACATTTACTGCCAAGGAGCGGGAATGAAACACAAAGGGAACGTTTCCAGAAGGAAAAGTAGAAGCTAACGGGAAACAAACATTTATCTGCCTTTTCCCCAGTGTGGACACTGTGGTGCATTGGCTCTGTAGGATGCTTGGTCCATGGGATAGAAAACATTTCAATGGGCAGTAGCACTGTTTCTGATGGATCAGGGTGTCTTGCCTTTCAGACTTTCTTTTGGTGACCTAACCCACCTTAAAAGTGTTTTAAATGAGACTTATCTGCATCTCAGACATCCAATTGCAAACCAAATTCTGCCACTTGCAGCTCAAAAAGCATTTCCCCACATCCAACTGCTCTCTCCATGCCTACAACAGAAAACCATCATTGGCAAACACAGCATTACTCACATTTTGGGTTACTGTGGCCATGGTATACAACACCATGGGTGCCAGGAACCATGTTGCTGAAGAAGACCTAGAGTAGAAGACATGCATGAGAATAAGATTAATTGATCAGACAAAAGATGAATGGAAACTCACTGTAAAATTTGTAGCATCCCAGACTGGTTTGTGTTGGAAGGGATCTTAAAACTCATCCAGTTCCAACCCCTGCCACGGGCAGGGACCCCTTCCACTGGAGCAGCTTGCTCCAAGCCCCTGTG
>JBCJKH010044865.1:0-18808 GCA_039877255.1 Loriculus beryllinus
AGTTAAGCATTACAGAAAGCAATTTCAGGGTGAAGGAAGTCAAATATGCTGTTACTGGTTAACAGTTAAATTTCTCTACTTGCTGCTGGTTTGGTTCTGTCTAATAAAGGGAAGAACCAAACATTTACTATCTACAAATTAATACTGTTTAACATTGATCTGTTGCAACCTGAAATGAAAAAATACATTAAATATATGCTTATGTTTAAAAACTAAAAATGCTGATGACCTTCACACCACTCTGCAGTCAAGTAGTGATATGCCAACTATTTGTCTATTTTGTGCCAGATTCTGCCACTTAAGGTGATCTTAGGCCTAATTTGCAATTACACATAGTCTTTGGCATAGGTATAAGCCACTGGGTATTTTACTTGTGCATCCATTTTGACATTTGCGCTACTCCAGAATACTTTATTAATACTGTAGGTCTTTACCTATAGCCATACTATGTACAACCACTTCTGTGGATTGCAGTAAAACATTCCCTAAATGATATCAGAGCCTTAAAGCAGCCTGGAACTGGTGAGCAAAATCGCTGTCCAGAACTGGGAGCACATTACAAATCCTTTGCAGAATTGTAATGCAGAACCTTGCCCATAGTTTAAGCTTTCCATAGCTGGTAGAAGTGCCTCACAAAGATTTCATCTTTCAAATTCAGCTGCTTGCATTTCTGTTCTCTGTCCCTTTATTTGTGCTGCAGTGGAATCTCACTGTTTCCCTATTCTTAAGGCACCACCTTGAAATTCAGCCCCTGAAAAGCAACCATGACTGTCTAGTGCACAATGGGCCCATTATCTCACACAAGTCTCTTCAGGATGAAACATTTTATTTTCTTCAGTGATAGGAACAAAACAAAACAAACACAGAATATTTCCAAGGTTAGGATGTTTTCTGTCTTGCCTAAGTGCAATCATTGTCCAAAAGCTAAGAAAAACTCAAGCACTTCAGCTGATGATAGCAGCCTTCATTCATGAGAATCTGCTCTTTCTAGCCTTTGCAGGGCTGGAGCGCTTATTCTCACTATTGTTACAGTTCCTAAGCAATCTCCTGTCACATTCTCCACAGTAATGAGACAAGCTGCTGAACCCACTGATGCAATTAATATAAATGCAGAGACACATAATCTCTTTGTGATGAAGCAATGTCAGACCTCTCATCTTACTTGGAGTTGATGCATGAGACCACATCAGTCAGCTCAAGTGTCGGGATCACATGATGGACCTGAAGTCAATGAGCACACATTGGGGGATGTCATGAGAACAGAGCCATGGCATAGTGACATAGCATCAAACAGTGTCACTTTTTCTGCAGCAAAATACTGTGAGGTCTTTGGCATCTCAGGACCAGGAGCAATTTTGCAGCTTGTTGCAGGTCCCTGGCAACAAGGCTCAGTGGAAACAAAACATGAGGTCATGAAGACAGGAACATGTTCTAGTGCTGAAGACTGACAGAATGCAAAATCATAAAGTTTCTAAATACAGAGAACAAAATTCAGCTTCTTCTATTGTACACAGTGCTGAGACTCACCCTGAGTAACTACACCTTTGTGCAGCTTATCTAAAAATCAGACTAAACTAACTTTATTCCCAGTTGTAATTCTGGGGTGATCGGACTGTCTGAACTGACAGTTTAATGTATACAAATACTGGGTAGTTCAACTTTCAGACTCATGCACTAATTGGGAGAAACAAAATACTGATGCAGTTGGGTGGTTGTAAATTTTAAAACCCATGTCATAGCAATTTCACATTCTTCTACAACTGCAAGATCAAAACCTCCTTAGAATACCAGGATCAATTATTTTTCCTTAAATAAAGCATTAATTTTAGTTGAAGCTACAGCTATTGATGACACATCTTAAAGAGTTCTAACCATTCTTGGGAGAGCTGAGATAATAAAGGGTTAAGTAGGAAAAAGGCTTTTGCAAACCCTTAGATGCACATGAGGAAATAGTTCTCCATGGAGAAGCACATTCCAGGGGGTTAGCTTGAGGTAAAAAGTTAAAAAATATCTCTCATGTGGTCTTTGTATAGAAAGTGAAGTCATGCTTTCTAGGCAAAGTTTTCTCAGTGTGTAATGGGAGCCACCTTTGATCAAGGCACCTGACACTAACAATGGAGTATTCCTGATTCATTCATGCAATAGAAATTATTTTAAATATGAATGTTATAAAGTTTTCCATCGGGCCTCTTCTCTCTAATTATTCAGCTGCACTCATCATCCACTAGACACTCATCTATTGTCTGGAAGTGCTTATGTTTTTCTGGTTAATCTGAGTTTTGTTTGTGTTTTGTTGTTTGTGGGGTTTTTCTGTTTGTAAAATGGCGCTCCTGTGAACATGTATTTTAGGAGAAGAAACAGGTAATAGGTTCGGGCATGTCACTGTATATAAACAGGACTGATTAAATGTACAAATCATACACTAGGGAGGTAATTTCTCCACAGACAGACGTCTATATGCTTTTCTACCACAATTCTCCCCAAAGTTCTCTAAGGTCTTCAGCAGAGATTTATAAGGAGTCCTCTGATGACACCTGTGATTTCCTTCTCTTTCTGTGGTTTTCTTTGGTTTTTCTGCTCTTCCACATACCCAAGCTGCAATCAGACCTGTCCCTCATGTCTACACCGGCATTCAGACGGCAGTGAACTAACTGCGCACGTCATTCAGGCTCTTAAATAGCTGTGTTTTGGATAGCAGTTTCAGGGCTAAGCAAGCTTGTGCGTGAGCTAGCTTCCCCTCTCAGCAGAACAGAGGACACCAGTCATGCCTGTTTGTGGTAATGAGTTTCTTCAACAAATAGCAGATGAGCTTGACTGATTAATTTTTTATTAGATACAGCAAACTGCTCCCAACAGTTGGCACTGTTGGATAGACCAGGTACCTGGTACTTGTGTACAGCAGAACAAGTAGATCATTGGTATTTAGAGCTGCAGTAAATAGATGGCAGTTTGAGATCTCCAGGTATCTTTTCTCAGCAGCAGTATAAAATTAGACATTGTCTGTGCTTCAGAACTTAGCCCTGGCTGCCCATCCACACCCGTCTGTTGCCTTCACCTTTGAAGACAGAGGTGGTATGTGGTTATTGTCTGCTTTTCCAGGCAATTATGATGATGACTGATGATGCAGCTATAATGATATACAATATCAATACTCACTGGCATACTGGCCTATTACAGCATACATATCAAAGTTCAAATATGTATTTGGTGTGAAGTTATGTCATCTTATTTCTAACATGCCTGTTGTGTAAGCAGCCAGAATAACAGATGGACAAAGGAAAACAAATAGATCAACCCAGTATCTTTTCCCTTTTTTACTGAGGAGTGAAATGTCAGCTGTGTGAGGCTTACTGCATGTTCATTAAATGTAAATTTCTGGCAGATACTCTTCAGATGCTTCCCAAGCTTTTGCATTCTGACCATACAGAGCCAACATAAGTGGCTGTTAGATGCCAGCAACACTGTGTATTTATTTGCTCTCTCTTGTTGTTTGTTCTGAGCTGCCTGGTATTTCCAAATTTTGAGTCTCTCTTGCCAGCCAGGAGTATTAAAACGGTCTTGTGCATACTGCCACCTGCTGTGATTAAACAAAATCTGAGCTAAAATATCTAAGCTTTTAATTACAGCTTTTTATTAATCATAAAGTGGGACGTTTGCATTTAGGCATGCTTACCCAGAAACTGAAAACTTTCGATGGCCTCAGTCTACTCATAGATGCTTAGCCCTTAAAGCTCATACAGTTCCAACCCCTTGCCACAAGCAGGGACACCTTCCACCAGACCAGGTTGCTCCAAGCCCCGTCCAACCTGGCCTTGAACACTGCCAGGGATGGGGCAGCCACAGCTTCTCCGGACAACCTGTGCCAGGGCCTCAGCACCCACACAATAAAAGTTGCCACCGCCGCATGGTTTACGCGCATTACGAACACTCGTGGAGGTGGGAGCAGGCCACACACCGCGGTGACAGCATCCGACGTGCGCAGGCTGGGTGCCATAGAGCGCTCAGCTGGCAGCGGCAGCCCTAACCCGCACAACGTGCGCCACTCCAACCGACGAGCCACCACAGGCCGCGCTCCTCCCAGGCTGCGCAAGGGTCCTTCCGCCTGGGCTCCTCCCTCGCCGCGGCTGCGCGCTGGGATCCGATCCGGGCCGCGCTGTGCTGTGCTGTGGTGTCCCACATCGTGCGGGCGTTACGTGGCTATGCTGCGCACCGGGCTGCTCCCCCGCGCCCTGCGCCGCCCTCGCGGGGCCGTGCGGAGCTGCCGCCGCTGCTGCACGGCCCCCAGCTGGGCGGGCGCGGCGGGCGGCGGGTCCCGCCTCAGGGCCGCTCTGGGGCTGCTGCTAGGCCCCGGCCGGCCCGCCGCCCTGGCCGTGCCGCTGTGCGCCCGGGGGTTGCGCTGGGCCGGTAAGCGGCGGGGCTGGGGGCGTTGGGGCAGGCAGCGCTGGGCCTTGGTCCCCCGTGCGGCCCGGTAGGACTCACTGTATGGTCTCGCAGGCGGGGAGGGAGGGAGGGAGAGAGAGTGAGTGAGTGACACCCCGGCTGGGGACCGGGAAACCAAACCGGCAGTAGCTGCACTCTCGGTGCTGTATCGGCTTCCTGCCGGAAGGGTGTCACGTTCGGGAGGGCCTTCTGACTGCCGGTGCTGCTTAGTTTCTGTGCCAGTGGTAACGCACATGGCTTGTAGCAGGGCAGCACGTCATTAAAAGCAAAATGCAGTGTGCTGGAAAACATAAATGTCTTGTCTTTCTTCAGGTAAACTTTATCAACATGTCCCAACAGAGCCCTCCCAAGCCACCTTAGCTAGTGTGGCTCCTGTTTTTGCAGTGGTAAGTACGTGCAAGAGTTTCCACCAGCAAGGGCAGCTTGTGCAAAATGATGGTACTGTTTCTTTAAAGCATCATAGGAGCAGGTAGATTTCATCTGTCAGAGGACATCCCTAGTTCTAAATTGTTGGTTTAAGGTATTCTGATCTGACCTGATGGCAGCCTTCCAGTATCTGAAGGGGGCCTACAAGGGTGCTGGAGGGGAACTCTTAATTAGGGACTGTGTCAATAGGACAGGGAGTAATGGGTTTATACTTAATCAGGGGAAGTTCAGGTTAGGTATAAATGAAGAAGTTCTTTACTGTGAGGATGTGAGGCACTGGAACAGTCTGCGCAAAGAAGTGGTAAATGCTCCATCCCTGGCAGTGTTCAAGGCCAGGACTAAGCCTTGGACAATATGGTTTAGTGTGTGGTGTCCTTCCTCATGGCAGCGGGGATTGAAAGCAGATGATTTCAAGGTCTTTTCCAACCCAAACCATTTTGTGATTCCATACAGCGTTTGTCAAAATGTTTTTCTAAGATCCAGTATCTGCTGGAAGTTCTCTTGCTTTGATTGTGAAGGCAGGTGAATTCTTGGAAGTACTGCAGCCAGAAGCTTTCTTGTTAAGCTTGTCAAGGCTTGCTAATGCCTTTTAGAAATATTCCTGGTTTTTGGTGGCTGCAATTCTAAGCAGACAATTTTGGGAATAACAAAGTTTATATATTCTTTTAAAACAGTTAATCTGAAAATCATGTGCACACTGCTTGATTGACATTATTAGTGTATATGAGGGAAGGGAAGGCCTTCTGTTGGAACGAAAACCAATTATTCTGTATCAAGGTGCATGCATGTAGGTCCTTATGGCCATGTATGCCCCTGTTGCAGCTCTACTGGAATGTGTGCTTAGGTATGTTTAGTTCACAGAAAGTTATTTTTAAAGCTAGTAATATGGAATTAAGCTACATGGTTTATGAGCAAAATGGCAAACTTTCTGATTAAACCTGACATTGCAGTTTTTCCAGTGAGATAATTTTACCCTGTGAGATGCAAGTGTTGCATGAAAAACCTCAATGACAAGTGCTAAGATAAGAAGGATTTAGGTGTAGGTTAGTGCTGAATAGCTGAATAGCATATTAATGCAGTACTTGACATGGGCACAAGGCCTAACCCCCTGATTTGTGCTGCTCTTCACTTGTAAAATTTTATTTGTAAATTTTTTAGATTCCTGCAAAGGAAATAGCAAAATTTGTGATCCAGAATGTAAGATGCCCCACTGATCTCTTCTCCCTGGTGTCCAGTGATAGGGCATGTATGAATGGTTCAAAGCTATGCCAGGGTATGTTTAGACTGGACGTGAGAAAGCATTTCTTTACCAAGAGGGTGTTCAAACACCGGAACAGGCTTCCTAGAGAGGTGGTCAATGCTCCAAGCCTGTCTGTATCAAAGGGGCATTTAAACAATGCTCTTAATAACAGGCTTTAATTTTTGTTCAGCCCTGAAGCGGTCAGGCAGTTGGATTCTGTAATTGCTGTGGGTTCCTTCTCACTGAAATAGTTTATTCTAAGTCTGATCATCTGTAAATTACTTTTTCCCCAAGGTTTACATAGGAACGTGGTCATATAGATGACACTAGTATTTGGTGTGTGGCAATCTGGTGGAACTTTTTCTCAATTGGGGTGAACTGTGAAGAGAGTGAAGGTTGGTTTTTCTTCATAATGTGTATTCCATTTGACTTTAGGCAAGTGCAAACAGTTTTAGAAATTGATTTCTTAACATACAGTAATTCTGTGAAAAAAATACAATTTTTTTCCACTCCTTTAGATGAAGCTTGACAAAGAGGGAAATGCTACCTATTTTGGTGAGTTTTCATTGCAGTTTTGGTTAGTTTTTGTCTTTTTTAATTGTCCAATACAGAAAATTCCAAATGGCAATATGCATGAGATAGAAAATTGATTTGAGATACTTCTCTGTGTGGGATGTTGCAACGTGTTCTTTGTTTTGCTGCCTTCTATTGGTCTTCATCGCATCTCTACTGTTACAATTTTTACATATTTTTAAGTAATATTTTGAAAATAACATATATATCTCTAACAGGTGGTCATTTTTGTCTTTTCCGTTTTTAACAAACATGCATCTTTGCTCATCTTGTATTTCCTTCAAGACTTCTCAGATGAGTCTCTTGGGTTCTGGCATGAAATTAATTTTCATGGCCAACTTTTTCACTTGTATCTGAATTTTTTTTTTCTTCTCACTTAAGATGCAGTCTTATTAACTTCGTATATTGAGGAATCAATGGCAAGAAAACTGTTTTAAAGATAACAGCTTTTTCTTTCCTTCTGTGGGACTCAGTAACACAGTAAAATGTCATTTCAGAGCTTCATTTTAAAATGTTTTTCTGATAGAAAAGAAGAAAACAGAATTGTACCAGGAATTGGGTCTTCAAGCTCGAGATCTAAGATTCCAACACGTAATGAGCATAGCAACTAGGAACAACAGGATCATCTTGAGAATGGAGGTAATATTTCCCCTGTAGTTGAGTGTAAACTTGCACCATGTCTTATCCTTGCACTTATATTTTCTTGCACAGTTCTTTTAGTACCAGTTTTCTATGAGGTGCAGTCCAGCAGTAAATGTGTCTTTGGAGCTCTGCCTAGCAATCAGAGGTATAGGTTCACCAACAGTACATATTAATGACAGGAGAAACACTATTAACGTTGTCGTAGAAGTAAAGGCTTACACGGAGCCTCTGCTCAGTCATACCACCACTGGCGCAGTGCTGTGTCTGAACCATAGGGAATGTATTAGTTTGCAGTTAGCATGAGATTCTGTTATTTTCCTGCCTGGAAAGACATTCGAAGAATGGCTTTAGCAGAGCCTAAATTATCAAATGCGTTACACAGTTACAAAATATCTTGAAAGAGGTGGATTTTCAGACTCTTCTATGTACTGTCTTTTTCAGTTCTTGAAGGCTGTCATAACACCAGAGTTTCTTCTGATACTAGATTATCGTAATTTAAACCTGGAACACTGGCTCTTCAAGGAACTAGCATCTCAGCTGGCTGGGGAAGGTCAGCTGGTTACGTATTCCCTGCCCTTTGAATTCCGAGCCATAGAAGCAATCCTGCAATACCGGGTGAGCTGTCTCATTTTTATTTAGACTGTTTTGGAAGTTGTTGCTTCATAGAAAGGACAGTATGGATTTTATTTTTGTGTTACTATTTATGCATACGCATTTGTATATGTATTCTGCATTTACGGTAGGACTTCTTTTTGGTTTGTTTTTATTACTTCAGTTTTTATGGGTCTGTGTGTGTATGTGTTACCATTCCCTTCCCAAGGAAATGCTAATTGGATGTGATGGCTTCACCATCATTCGGACAGTTAAAACCAAGACAGAGTACCTTTCTAGAGACATGCTGTAGCTGAAATGGAAGTCACGCTGAGGTTTTTGGCCTCTTGGGCAGGAGTCAAATAACGATTTCTAGCTATCCTTAAAAATCTGTGCTTGCTAATGCTAATGACATTTCTAGGCAAATAGTGCTTTAGCTTTATCAGCCTTACTGCTCTGGTTGTCACTGGGTTTCAGTTCAGTGCAAATCTCTATTATAAAATACTGTATTTTGCACTGGCTTTATCTTGTAAGTGGTATCTCTGTAGCAAGTATTTCCTGGGCATTGGAGAGCAGATTGTGTTAACTGCCTGTTACTGTGAATTCTGTGTTCAGAGACAGGACTCAGTAGCCCAAGTCATTCTAAAGGGATTGCTTTAATTCTTATGAAGGATCATGTTGTTACCTAGATCAGCAGACTACAGGGGAGACTTAACACTTTGCAGCCTCAGATCCTTGAAACACTGGAAGCTCTAGTGGACCCCAAGCTTTTGTCTGTGGACAGGAGTAAACTACACATTCTCCTGCAAAATGGCAAGAGGTAAATAAGAATAAGCAGTGAAGAGCTGAGAAGATGACCGTAGAAAATGATGTGCAGTGAAATGTTAGAAAAATGGTATCTAATATTAATTTCCTAGATGACTGTAATGCTGGCTTCTGCATCTTACTTTTAAATGTAAAAATTGGTATATGAAAGATGAGGGATATGGGGCAAAATAGAAGAAGGAAAGCCTATTCCAAGGTGTCATAAATACAGTTGAGCTTCTTAAATAGCATCTGACAGAACAAAATAATACCTAAGAGAACAAAATAACATCATAAAAATGTTTCCTGTAATGTAAAACAAGATTAGCTTTTGGATTTATGCTTTAAGATTACTAGTTCTCATATACCGGTACCTTTCTGAATTAGCCCCTCTGGTGTATGCTTGCTACATGCTCACAGAGTGCTTGTTTCCTCTAGTTTAGGAATATATCCAGAAAACACATCTGAATCTCTTTCAGTGTGTGTCTGTAGCTCACTGGTCCCCAGACAGATCACTGCCACTGCTAAAGTATATGGCTTGTAAGGAATTTTTTGAAGGAGTTCTCAGAAACCTGCAAGGAAGCCTTCCCTGGACAGTCTTGTCAGGCAAGGGTGCTGGCTGGCAAACTCAGTTAGAGATTACCTTTGTGCACTGGTGCCGGTGAGGATTACTTGACCTTTTTTGCCTGTTCTTTCTTCAGCTTGTCAGAACTGGAAACAGATCTTAAAGTTTTCAAAGAAACAATTCTGGAGATCTTAGATGAAGAAGAATTAATAGAAGAGCTCTGTCTATCTAAATGGACTGATCCACAAGTATTGTATGTATATTTTGAAGCCACATACTTTTTTAACAGTGTGATTTGTTTTAGAAGAACTTGAACACTAAACTCTGTGTTCCCTGCCAAAAAGCAGAAAGCAAAAGACTTTTAGTTTTTTAAAGCCCCTAATGCTTGGTGCTTCAGAAATCACTGTATTTGCCATTTCAGAGAGGGACTGCATTAGGACTAGTTACACTATACAGTTTCAAATAATTCTTGGCATAACAGACCAGCTCATCCAGTATGTAATGGGATGGGAGCAGGATGGCAGAAGGAGAAAAGGCAAATGTTAACACTTTCTGGAAGAATTTTGCTCATTTTAAAGCTTGTCTTAAATAGGTCAGACACCGTACTTCCTTTGTTAGAAGTGTTCTGAACACCTTTCTTCTAGCTTTTTGCTTACCAGCAGAACCTGAAGGAAAGGGTCCTGAAGCAATCTTCTTGTGCATCTGAAGAGCAGCATTTAAGGAAAGGTGTACACGCAGAAATAGTCCTATTGCGCTCCCTCAAATTCTGGTGAAAGACAGCAGCAGCAGTGCCGGTTGCTTCAACAAAAAATAAACAGCAAAAAGAGAATGTGTACCAGACCCCAGTATGTTTTGGGCTGAACTGTATTTAAATCTTGGGCAGACAGACGTGCTTTATGTATAAGCGGATAACAGAAACCGCTTTTCAGCATTCTTTGTGAAGTGCTGAATGCTACTTTTGTGTAACCACACTGCATGTGGAGTAGCATGTGTTTGAAATCAGGAGGTAGTTTCTTGTCCTACCAAGCTTAGTCTAAATGTGCAGCAGAAACTTGGTATTGCGGAAGTGGGACACGTTTAGTGTTTCTAGTGTATCTGCTGGAGCAGTGTCAGGAGGGCTCTGAATTCAGGGCTGCTCCTGAGTCAGCAGCTGGTCTTCATCCTGGTTTTGCACTCAGCCTTCCTCTGGACTTAATGCAAGCTGCTGCAGCTCTCTTCTTGCCTCATGGTAGATAATGTATAGGTACGTCTATAGTTCCCTATACATTATCTAGTTCCCTATACATTATCTACTATGAGGCAAGAAGAGAGCTGCCAGTTACCAAAGTAATATTACACACTCATGTCAGAAGAAGCCTGAAGTCATCCTTTCTTTCAGACACCATTGCACAAGGGAAGGAGAGGTGGTAGTGGGAGGCTGTGCTGTGCTACAGGGTTCAAAGGTGGTCTGTGTAGAAGGTACACCAGGAAATACTAGCTGTGGCAGCACATCTGCAGGCAGGCAGTGTGTGGACAGCTCTCTTGACTCCACAGTTGATGCAGGTGATAAGTGATGTTTGCTGAACTCAAGAAGCCTGAGGTGGGAGTAACCCAGTGAGGCATATAGGTGGCATCAGTGATCATTTGAAGCAGCAATGGTGAGCTGAACTCAGAAGGACAAGATGATTTGTATCTTTGTGCAGAGGCATGGCAGACTGAAAGACCTGTGAGACAGATGGAGGCTAGTTAATGAAAGCAAATCAGGTGGCAAAGGCCGTATGCCTCGTTTCCCTTTGTATACCCACAGAGAAGCCAATGTAAAGATACTCATCAAGTAAGACCTTGAGCTGAACCTGTAATACAGCAGATAGTGCTCTAAGACTTTTAAGTCTGCAACTCCTCTCATCTGCATGCAGTAAAAACCTCAAGGTCCGAAGGGCTCTGAAATCAGCCTAACTCAAAGCTTCTGCTCTATAAGACAGAAACTTGAGGCTTTGTTAAAGCTCCTCAGGGAGCTTATGTATGTTGATTCTTAAAGCATGTCACTTATTTCTTGGAAAACCATTTCAGAGGAGTTCCTTTAACAGTCAGCAATGCAAGGAGGAGATTCTTTAAAAGGTTGAGTCTCTGCAGAAGTGAGGTTATGCTACAAAAGAAAGAAATGATGAAGAATCTTCCTGGCTTTGCTGCCAGTTTCCAGGCTCTTGTGGATCTCGGGTGCCTAAGCTTTCATCTACACAGCAATCCAGTACACCACCAGAAACATACATACCTGTTCCACAGAAGGCTCCTGCACCAGCAGTTGGACCATGAAATGAGATTAGTCTCTCAGACAGACTTCACCTAGGAGAGCAGCATCTTCCATTTGATGCTCGTTCTTCATCTGTTTCATGCTCCAGAACATGCACTAATCACTGTGTACAACTGAAACACCTTACAACTAAACTTTTTGAATATACCTCTAAAACATCTGCCTCGCTGTGTGTGTGTTGACTTGTTTTATTCTTGGAGTTTTTGACTGTACTGTTACCAGCTTCCACCACTTGAGGGCACCACGAAATTAAACATACCCTGTCAAAACTGTCAGCACTTTATAATAGCTTAATAATAATACAAACACGGTAATATAAACTTTACAAATAATATAAAGTCAGTGTAACCTTATAACTTTTTAATACCTGAACAAGTAAGATTTGTGGTGCTGTGCATGTCTTGAGCACATCCAATGCTAACTGCTTTACTCAAAATAATCAGTTGCCTATGCTGATCAGCTGATACCTAGAAAAATATGTCTTTTATTTGAAACTCTTTGTATTGATGGAAGTTCCTCACTGAAAAGATTGAATTTTGAGATCTCGTATCTGACAGCACTCGTGTTGGCTGTTCCCTTCAACTTTTACATGCCTTGTGTTAACAAATCAGTAATACACTTTTACACAATGTATAGCTAACCAGAAAAATATAAATTGTTGCTCACAGTGAGGAGAGTATATCTGGGATTGACCATGCAGAGGAAATGGAGCTGCTGTTGGAGAACTATTACAGACAAGCAGAAGATCTTGCAAATGAAGCTCGTGAACTCAGACTGTTGATTGATGATTCAGAAAGCATAATCTTTATCAACCTAGACAGGTTAGCTACCCTATCTTCTGGACTGCCAACAGCCGGGCAGAATTTAATGCTGCTTAGTCTTTCTCAAATCTGCCTACAAGAACAGTTGGGGAGTTCCATCTTTATGGGGGTTTGAATGCAGTTGCAGTCACAGCACAAGAAGCTGCATGTGCAGCTTTTCTTGCAAGTGAGCTGGATAAAGCAAAGCAACAAGACACCCTAATTCGTATGTATAAAAAGCTCCCTAGCTAAGTAGGCATCAGTTATTCGTAGCAGGAGAAACCAAGCTTCCCCTAGATCCTTCTGAGAAGCTACACACTATAGGAAATTCCTGCAAATTTAGGGGCAAAATACAATTTTACTCAGGAACGTTCACTCTTAATTTAGAAAGCCTGAATTATTTAAGTCTGGCTGGGTAACACAAGTTGTGTTATTACTCTGTGGGGTGATAAGAAGAATGAATAACTTTGGAGTGAGTATTTTCTCTTGCTCCGTATGCTACAATTTTCACTACTAGTCAGTTTTCTTACTGAAAAATAATTACAGCTTGAATTTGTAAGCACCTACCATTCTGTCTTTGAGGTCAGCATTTAATGCTCGCTCTCCTCTTTACTGGGGAGCTACCTGTGTAAGCAATTGGTGGATGCCTCACTGTTTGGCTTTAGTGCATATGGAATTTGAGAATTTGGGTAGCAAATCAATTCTTGGGTTCCTCTTAAAAGACGTTTCTCCCTTCTTTAGCCACCGTAATGTGATGATGAGACTGAATTTGCAGCTGACTATGGGGACTTTTTCTCTCTCTCTCTTTGGACTCATAGGAGTTGCATTTGGTATGAACTTGGAGTCATCTCTTGAAGAGGTAAGGAACAAGTGTTGCTTTTATCAGTGACATATTACCTGGGCCCTACTTTTATAGTGTATTTTATATTCAGTACAGCTTCTTTCCATAGGTAAAGCTCCAGGTTTGTATTAATGGGTAAATATAATTTACTCTGGTGATTCATGTGTTCATGCCGTCCATTTTTTTTGTAGGTGAATTACTATGTGTGACTAACTGCGCAATTTAGCAGCCTTTTTTCTATGTCATGTCTATGGAAAAGAAACAGGAAGACAAATTTATGGTTGTATAAGGACTGACTGTAAAAGCAGTATTAAGTTGTCTTTAATGATCATCTGTTCTTCTGAAGGGGACCAGCTTTGTCTTCCAGATACAAGGGTACCTGGCAAGTACTCAGGGCATTTCCAGCCCACCACAGGAAATATTCTGCTGTCAATTACGTGTTTACATCCTGGAGGGGTCCAAATTTACAATTGCACATGCTGTCTTTAAAACAAGCTAACCAAAGCAAAGACTCTTTCTTTTCAAATCCATTACATAGAAGGGTTAAATTTTCAAACTTCCTGATGAAGGAAGGCTGCATGAGACAGTAACAGGGAGATTCCTTAATAAAATGCTTTGCTATGAAACAGTCCTTTTCCCAAGGTAGGACTTGGCTGTTGATGGTAGAGAGTTTACCACTTCCTCCCATGAAGGAGGATAACTCTGGTGGGGAGTGCGAGATTATCTCTGGATAATCCGTTTTCTGAAAAGAGAGTTTTATGACTAATGAGAATGTTCTGTTGGTAGGACCCCAGGATATTTTGGCTGGTGACAGGGATTATGTTTCTGGGAAGTGGTCTGATATGGCGACGCTTGCTATCCTTCCTTGGGCGGCACCTAGAACCTCCACTACCTCCTCAAGTACGTATGGCTGGCTGGGTTTCTGCTTCAAACTCTGCACATACAGTCCATTTCTAAAGTGGGAAATAAGCCGTTGTAGAGGGGTGGGCTGCAGAGTAGGGGGAATTCAGCTCAGTGTCGGCTCCTAGGCAAAGGAGGAGGCTCTCCCTAGCTGGGCTGAATGAGGTGGGAAGCTCCAGCACCGGAAAAGATACACCTGAGCAGTAAGATACTGCTCACTGTTTACAGAAGCAAAGCCACAAGCTGTTTCTTGAGATGCACTACTACTTTAACCTGGCAGTCCAAGGGAAACTGAGGCAGAAGTGGTGCCGTGAGCCCCACACATCATGAAGGGAATGGTGGATGGCTGATGCAACCCATGCCATGCTGCTTCATGCTACAATGCCCTCCCATGTGTCTAGGTCCCAACCTAGATACCTGGACTAGCCCTCAGGAGCAGGAGGAGGAATGCACTATTCGTTCCCTCAGACGTCCATCATCCCTTGACCCATTTCTAGCACAACATACTGCCTCCAATGCTCCTGAAATGCTGCAACTCTATCTAGGACACTTGGCTTTCTTCCTCTTACATGATGAATGAGGGCAACTGGGGAAGAGCTCAGCCAGAAAACAAGTGTCGTCTCCATGCTGGCCACATCTTTGTGGCATTTTAACCTATTTTCATGCTTTTCAAAGAGAGCCTGTGGTCCCTGTGCCCTCCACCTGAGCTCTGCAGCCCAACTCCCAGACACTGGCAAACACCAGCAAGGGCTGCCCCATGGTTCTGCAGACCCACAGTGTTCAGAGAGTGAGCAAAATGAAGGGGGGAGGAAATGCCTATGAACCACAGCTCCAAACGTCTGATGCTGTAATTCCATGACATGCAAACTGCCAGTGCATGGAGAGCATCACGGTAAGGGTGAGGACATGCTTGGGTGGCCAGCCAGCCGTGGGGATTGGGAGGGAGGGAGTCAGCCCAAAGTTCAGTCCTGAAGATGCTGAAAGCACAATGACGGCTCAAACGCTGCTCCAGCAGGAAGGGAAGCAAGGAGAAACTGCCCTATAGATGTCTGTGCTGGAGCTGAAGCAATGCCCCCCTGCTGTAGCTCTCCAGAGGGAGGTGGCCTTGTCCATCTCCTCGGGCTGGTCCCTTGGACAATGCTCAGGGCTTTTCTGGGGATGCCAATTGGATTAGGGCAAACCCGTGCCAGGGAGTGTGAAGATGGATGTGGTGGAGGTGGCCAAGATGCCACATTTGGGCAGCGTTGGTTCACTTGCATGGAAACAAGGTGGGTTTGGTGATCCCCAAGCTCCTCTCCCACTCTGTGGGTGTCACCCACTGCCAGCCCTCAGACTGCAGGGCTGAAGGGAAACTGAGGCACGCCTGAGGCTGACCGCTGCGCCCGAGGTGCTCACCAGGGACCAGGCGTCAGGGTGAGGGCTTTGGACACAGTTCCTGCGGGTCGGAGGCGCCCGGAGGCTCAGACCTGACATTCTGCTTTCAAGCAGCTTCCCCTCTGCCCCTTCAGCCATCACTCCCCACTACAATCCCCCGGCTTCCTGCTCGTCGTCCTTGGGAAGAACACGCCTATCCCCGTGGCCTCGGGGCGGGGATGCGGAGCCGGGCTCCCTCCGAGAGAGAAATGACCGATCGGGCTTTTATTCCGCGTACGAACAAGCAGGGAGGAGGCGAGACCCCCTCAAGCCCTTCGCGGTTCCCCAACCCCGGAGAGCCATGGAAAGTGCCCAGCCCCCGCGGCGGGGGAAGGGAGCCGCAGTTTAAGGCGGAGCCGCTGCTGTCGCGACAGAGCGGGGTCGGAAACAGCGGGAGGACCGAGTTGACCGACCCGAGCCCATGCGGAGCCCGCCCTAGCCCTCCCCTCCCACCGGCAGAGCTCCCGGGTGCAGCCGCCGGTGGGGCGGAGGATGGAGAGATGCGGGGCGGGGGGATGATTGGAGGGAGGAAGGAATCGATCCCGCTCCCAAAATCAATGATTTCTTGGGATTTCATAGCGAGGGAAAGGCGAGGGGAGGGCTGGGGAGAGGTGGGGGGAAACAGACCCCCACGTCGAAGAGAAACTGCAGAGAGAAGAGTGGGCTCCCCATTACTGCACCTTTCCGAGGGGCTCAAACCTTAAGGAGGAAGATGAGGGGAACGGTCCCATTCCGGAAGCCCGGTGCCCCCATTTAAGCCTTTAAATGCCCCAAAGCCCTTCGCATTCTCTGGCCGCCCTGCAGAAGGAAACCGCCCGCGACGGGACGGGCTGGGTGGTGGCAGACCCGAGCATCGCCCCCAGAAATAGCGCAGCGACCCGGGGGGGGGGGGGGCAGGGGGCAGCAGAACCAGGGGAAGGCTGCTGGGAGGGCTGGGCTGCGTCCCGAGCCTCGGTTCCCCGTCCACAAGCGCTTCCCAAAGGAGGATATCCCGGACGAGGGCAGCCGAGTCCCGCATCTGCCCCGACGGCATCCCGGTCCCTCCAAGGGGTGGGAAACGGGGGCGGAGGGGTGAGAAATGGAGGGCAAGAGGCGAGCAGGGCGTCTGGATGAAGGCTGTTGCCGAGTGCGAGCGAGTTGTACTCGTTGCTGTGCGGGGAGGGCGTTCGTGCTCCTTATTGTATATTTTGGGGAGGGAGGAAGGGAGGGAGCGGGCGCCGCGCCCGCCCCGGGAAGCAGCCGGGTCCGTCCCCGCCGGAGGCTGGCGGTGGGTGGGTGGTGGGATGGGAAAGGGGTGGCGAGGAGGGAGGGGGCAGCCGTGCGGAGGGGGAGGCTGGCAGAAATGCTAATTCCTCCCTTCGCTCTCTCGTCGGCAGCCCCAGTGCCCGTACGGCCCCGCTCCGGCTCGCAGCTCAGCCCGGAGAGGTGCGGAGGGGGGTACGGTTGGGGTCCCCCCAACCTCCTCGCCGCGCCCCTCACCGTCGTGTCCGGCCTGGCGGAGGCTCCTCTGAGAGTCGGGAGGAGGATGCGGAAGACCGGTAACGGCGAGGAGAAGGGCTGCGTGTTGCTTAACGCCACTTAGGAGCGGGTAAGGTGCGGGGTCAGCCCCGGTGCGGCAAGGCGGGGGGTGAGGGGGGTGGGGTGGGGGGGGTTGTGGTACAGGGGCGGAGGGGGGGGGGGGTCAGGGGAAAGGGCAAAATAAGGAAGGAAAGAACTAGGGAGAGATGGAGAAGAGAGGGAGAAAAGTAGAGACGGGGAGAGAGAAAAGGCTGAAAGGTGGAAGAAAGAAAAAAAAAAAGCAAAATAAATAATAGGAAAAGGAGGAATTAAAGCAGAGAAGAAAGAAAACGAGATTTAATATTTTCGGGGTGGGAGGGGGGGGCAAGGTGGTTGGGAAGCCCAATCGAGGTAAGGAAAAGAGAGTGAGAAGGGTGGGAAGAGCCAGGGAGGAAAGGGAGGAAAGCGGCAGAGAGAAGGGGAAAAGGGAAGCAGGAGGAGAAAGGGTGAAGGGTGAGGTGGAGGGGCAGTGAGGGTGGGGGCCGGGCCCAGACAATGGGGCTGGTGGGGAGAGGGGGCAGGAGCCCTGCGAGCCCCCCATGTGTCCCTTGTCAGGGGGAGATGGCCCCGCTGCTGTTCCTGTGGCTGGCGGCCCTGCTCGGCCTGGCCGGGGCGTGCCCCGAGCCCTGCGCTTGCGTGGACAAGTATGCCCACCAGTTCGCCGACTGCGCCTACAAGGACCTTCAAGTGGTGCCCACGGGGCTGCCCTCCAACGTGACCACCCTCAGCCTCTCGGCCAACAAGATCACCTCCCTGCAGCGGCGTTCCTTCGTGGAGGTGACCCAGGTCACCTCGCTCTGGCTGGCACACAACGAGATCCGCTCCATCGAGCTCGGCACCTTCGCCATCCTGGTGCAGCTGAAAAACCTCGACATCAGCCACAACCAGATTGTGGATTTCCCCTGGCAGGACCTCTACAACCTCAGTGCTCTCCAGCTGCTCAAGATGAACAATAACCACATGGCTCTGGTGCCTCAGGGAGCTTTCCACACCCTGAAGGATCTCCGATCCCTGCGCATTAACAACAACAAGTTCACCACCCTTGCAGAGGGTATCTTCGACTCGCTCAGCTCCCTCTCCCACCTGCAGATCTACAACAACCCCTTCGAGTGCTCCTGCAAGCTCCAGTGGTTGAAGAAGTGGATGGACAGCACTCTCATCTCCATCCCCGAGAAGGACTCTATCACCTGTGCCCTCCCGGACCAGCTCCAAGGAGTGCCGGTGGGGAAGATCCCCGATGTGCAGTGCACCTCACCTACCGTGCAGCTCACCTATTACCCCAACCTGGACACCACGGAGCTCTTTGACGGCTTCACCCTCACACTGCACTGTGCTGTGACGGGTACCCCACCACCTGAAGTGAGCTGGAAGATCCGCACCTCCAGCCAAACCCTAGAACTCAATGGGAACCCGAAGGAGAGCACTGGGAAGAACCTCCCCAAACAGGACCCTGAGCGCTTCTTGGTCTTCAAGAACGGCACGTTGGTGATTCCCCACCTGAGCAAGCGGGAAGAAGGCACCTACACCTGCCTGGCCACCAATGAAATGGGGAGCAACCAGACCTCAGTCAATGTGGCTGTGGCAGGCACCCAGAAATACCCACTGCAGCCTGGGAGGGATCCACTGGGAGGCAAAGCACAGCCAGGTGACAAGAAGCCTGGGGCCAAGGGAGCAAAGAACAGTGTGCTCATGCCAGATGACAGAAGCAAACCCTTCGGTCCCACCT
>JBCJKH010044865.1:18908-31374 GCA_039877255.1 Loriculus beryllinus
ATGTCCTGACTCCCAATCCAAAGTGTGTAATAGCTCCTCACATGCACACCAGCTCACTTTTCCATTGATGCTGATGACATTTTTAGAACCCCATTATACCAAGCTGTATGAAGATTTCCAAGGAGACCATCTTCAGATTAGCAAGATTTTACAGGGGTTATTTTCCCTGTTGACTACCATTTCCTCCTAAGGCTTTTGGAACTGTATTGTCCACCTCTATTCTGCACTCTATTTGTAACTAGAATACAACAGACTACTAGTGGTACTCTAGTACAACTAGAGTAGGGAAGTAGTGGATTCAAAAGTTAAATTGCTACAAGTGACAAAGGAAAGGGAGTGACAGATAACTCCCCTTCTTCCCTCCCCTCCTCCCTTGACACTAAAGCAGATAGGAGTTTGTGTGGATTGCTGACTGGGGCTAAAACTGCAGGATTATGCTCAAGTGTTGCTCAAAACCAGCTCCAGCACATACTGACTTTGGCTTGGAGAAGAACACTGAAAGGGATTAGGGAGGGGGGAGCCAGAGCCAATGTTCCGAAAATTAAGAGAAGAAAAATCAGTGTTTGGGTCTCTGTGAAGATGTATTTCCTTCTGATGCATATAGAACAGCTTCTCATGTAATTACAGGCTGGTTTGTATCATCTTGCCTAGGTTCCTGCAGTTTTGAAAAAATCCCAACCAGCAGCTGGAAGAGTGGACATAAAGAGCAGCCTTAAAACAGAAACATTTGGGCTGAACAGAAGCACGTTAGCAAACCAATAGAACAGCAAGAATGAAGAGACTTTTGTTGTTACAAGGTGGACTTTGGACACTTCCATTTGTGCTTCTTTACTGAAAACTGCAAGAATTTCTAAACTTGCTAATTTAATATATTATTTTATTTTATGCCAAAAAACTATGGGGAGATTTTAATGCTTACACACAAAAGGGGAAAAACACCAGGGAAAAGAGAGATATGCTTTCACAGTAGTCTCACACCCCATGTATGTTCCATTAGTTTTCTGTATCGCATACATATATTTATTTTGGGGGCATTTCTGTCAAATACTTCTTCATGTAATGGCCTTTCTTAGAACAGTATTTTCAGCTTAAAGGATGGCAGAAGCCAGTCTTCATTAATAATTCTTGTTCTGAGCTGCAAATTTAGGAATCTGACTTCCAATGTCAAAGAAACAAAACCACCCCAAAATGGCCTTTTTAATGATTTTTTTTTTAAGGCCCTTTTTAATTGCAGAGAATAGATTTTCCAAAGCAAAAAACATGCCTGCATCTATCCTGAAGCATTGCCTCTACATTGAGAGTAACTAAAAATAATGTTTCTGTTATTTCAAGAAAGCAATAACAGGCTTTGAAATGTAGCTACTTATCTTGGGTATTCCTTAACAATTAATTCAGGTATGCAGTTTTAGTAACAGGAAAAGCAGCCTGTTGGTAACACACCCTGGTGCTTGTTCTCTGATACTAAGTCTGCATGCATTGATACAGCTGCACTGTCACAGCTTCTCATGCTGGTAAAAAGCACCAGACCAGTTGTTGGTTTCTCCTAAGCTGGGCTCTTTCCCTTTTCTCTCCAAGAAGTCAAGACAAAGCATGGAGTAGCCTGCACCACAGTTGTCCTGTGGTGAACTGAAGGAAAGAGCAAAAGTCTTCTGCCCACTACTTGCGTTTTTCTTAGCACTTACCTCTGAATTCTGAGGGTATAGTTCTCTGCTGGTTTCTCTCAGTCTGTAGAGGGAGCATGAAATCCTGAATCAGGTCACAAACTGTGTATTTCTTGTTTGAGTTTTTTAACCTCTCTGTAACATAGACTGAGCAGCTCCTTAGGTGCCACCAGATAAATGACTGTATTGGTAGGAGTTGAAAAGATGGTAGCTGTGAACATTTTCACTCACAACTAACGAGTCAAAAATGGAAATGAAAAGGTACATAAATTAAAATTATACAGGCCTGTGATCCTAGTTTGGTTAAAATCAGTTTTACATAGCTGTTTTTAATCAGTTGTTCTTGCTCTGTGTGTGACTTCAGCTACAGGTATAAAAAGGCATGAGAAGGTGAGAAAACTAATGAGATTTGTAAAGTTTTTAAGGTTTCTAGCTTGGGTTTGGGGGTTTTTTTCAGCCTTTTTGCTAAGCAGGTAGAGATGTAAGAAACCTCTCAACTGAACAGTCCGTGGAAGAAGCAATGGCTCACATACCTTGGTTGATAAACCCAGGAAAGCTGAGTGTGTGAAGGGATATGGATGCTGACGTTTTCAACCAAGCTGTAGTTGTACTAGGCCAGTACAGAAATGGGTTGGTGCAGCTGTTTGAGAATCTTTCATGTTAGCTTTCCAAGTTCTGGCTTCTGCGCAGGGAGGCTTCTGTGAACTGTATTGACTCCTTTTCCTGTACCTAACTGACTTAAAGCACAATAAAGGCACTGAAAGACGAATGTTTTACAAGATTGCCTTTCTCTCTGCAGGCATACACAAATGCGTAATGGTTTTCTGACAATTCAAGCAATCAAAATGCATTCACACGCAATAAAGTTACCATGAGATCACACACAGAAAAAACCAAAACCAGTGGAAGCTGTATGTTCAGAATGGAATTTCTATAGAACATAGTGGTTTTGCCAGTTTTCATTTTAAAAGGAGAAGTCTGTTTATTTTCCCCTTACAAATACACTGCTTGTGCAGAGATTTGTAGGTACTCTGCTCCCAGTTCCATCCAGTCACTACTTTCATGAAGTTCACATTTAATTTTTTTTAAAGTGTTCTGCTATTTGGGCAAATAAAGCCTCCGAATAGATGCTGGAATACAATATACATCAAGCTGTTCATCTTGCCTTTTTCTTTTTGCTCCCCTTAAACAACCTCTCTGAGGCAGTTCCTAAGAAGGTATGTAGAGATGTATAATCCTGGAGTATAGCCTTTAGAATTTTGTGCTATTCCACTGACTTGGCATTATTTAAAATAAGAATACTGCTTTATGTTTGTGAAGGAGGCAAGAGAGAAAATACGTAACAGACTAATGGTAATAATAACATCACATCTGGCTGCTCAAGTCGTTTAATAGATAATTGGTGAACACTGTTAAAACCTACATCTTACAAAATTAGTGTTAATTAGTTGAAGCCAATACTGTTACCACTAAAACTATTAACAATTCTAAGTTACATTGATCATGGAATTCTACATAAAAATACAAAGGACTTCAGAGCAGACTCAGCCATGAGTGTGAAGCAAAAGCTTTTCCTAAAACTTGGTTAGTCTTGCTTATACTTTTTGCCCTGGGAGATCCCAGCTCTTCCACACCCTGAATGCAGACCTCAAGATGTGCTACTGCTTGGCACCCCCCTTTCTGTCCGGCTTAGAGCTGCCCCTCCTCCATGCTTAGTATTTTGACAGCAACTTTTTGACATCTTAGAATCGCTGTCTGTATACAGTACAGAAGGAATTGAAAATGATGTGCTATTCTTTCCTGGTTTTGTCAGGAAAATACTCAAATCTGTCCGGTAAAGAATGTGACCACTGAATATTCCTTATACAGCTAAATATCACTATAAAAAAATCTAGCTACCTGCTCACTTCAGCCTTTAGAAGGTTTTTGGTCCAGCTTGCTTGTTCTAGGTTAAGTGATGCTACTGCTCACAACGGAATTAATTTGTGCTTTTACATGACTGATAAAGCTTTGGTTTGTAAGTCAAACTCCCATGAATACTCATGTTCCCCTTCACTTAAAACCAGTGTCCATCCCTCCCTCCGTCCCTTAAAACTACCTAGGACCCTATCTGGCTCTCTGAGATGTTTGGTTTGTGTTGGTTAAGGAAAGTATTGCAGATACTACAGAGATGTTTCACTAAAAGACCAGCTGTGCCCTGGTCTTAAAGGCTACCATGGACTTTCAGAGCGAGTAGATAAAAAGCCTTCCACCAAGACGTGCTTTTGCTGAACTTCTCTCTGCTGCCACCACCACTTCTTTCTGAAGAGACACACAACAATGGTTAGCAAAATGCAACTGCAGGTACATGGTTGCCTTATGGAAACCAGATTTCTTCCATATCATTAGTGTCATATAGAAATGTGATAAGAAGAAATGCGAGCACAACCCACCTCATCAGAATAGGGGTTAATAAAATGATCTGACAAACAGATTATTTCATTTGGGTAACTGGAAGAAGCTAGAACCAGTCAAATACATCTCTAGCCAATGTAAACAGTTCCTCAGGATTAGGATCAATACAGATGAAGCTGGAGTGTGGACTGGATTGGTGCCATAGCAAAAGAACACAGTTGCTTGGAAAATAGCCTCACTTGAGCTCAGACAAAAGCCATCGGTGCCTGTGTTTCAGGTGCTGGATTATGCATCCTAACCTAGTTTAGAAGTATTTACATTTAGAGGTGGTTTCTCCATTGCATGTTTTAACAGCAAGAAGTCAGACACCATTTGATGAAGGCCTGTCACACACCTCCATAGCCTGGTCCTGAGGCTTTCTCAATAATCACAGAGAACCTCACTTGTCACACTGAGAGGTTATGTCAGAGAACATTAGACTCCACTCAGCTGAACAAATACTAAGTAACCTTCAAGCTGAAGAAAGAATGTTCCTCAGCGCATCATGCAAACAGGGATTGATTTTTGGTGAAAATTATGGTCATCTGAGGGAAAGAGAAACAAGTACACAGAACATGTCCAAAATCATCTGGGTAAGAACTGGGCCTCTATGTGCTCGGAAATACTTGACACAGGAACAGTGTTCACTGCAAGTGATAGCAAGAACAGCAAGCCTGTAAATATTATGTGGATCAGTGCCTGCTCTGCTCCAGAGCTGAGCATCTACTTTGCATACAGGTTGGCATGAACAGTAAAGCCAGCTGGCACCTACACTTGATTTACCACGCAAACTTTCAACAAAGTCCTAAGTAATTCAGATTTCAGGCATTTTAAAGTGATCTCTTTCAATTCATGTATCAGGTGCCAGAACTGTGGCAATCCCACAGTTCATCCACCTATAAAATGGTTTTAATTATGACTGCAGGGAGTCATTAAAACTTAATTAACTATGTAAAGCCTTTAAGACTTCTGAGAAGGAGTAAGATACATATGTGAGGTGTTGGCTAGCATATGCAAGTAGGGTAGAAAGATGATACAAAGCAACCAAAACCAGTAGTTTTTCTCACCTTTCTTTCAGATTTCACAGTGATAACAGAACTCCCAAATCTTGATAGTTCCTGTAAAATAACATTATTTGTTACAATGCTGTTGTTTGTTTGTTTGTTTGTTGTAATGGGACTTTTTTGTTTCTCTCAGTAGTGTGTTTTCTGGTTACTTACCTCAGGAGAAACCAGGACGTACTGTGCCTGAAAAAGAAAAGAGAAAATAAAAAGTCAGTGGAGAGAACCAAATTAGGAGCACAGACCAGTGCAATAACCTTGGCTCCTAAACAACAAAGTAATTCAAGAACAAATAAGAGCAGCTGAATCACACAGATTCATAAGAACATAAATAAATGTTCTGTTTTCTGAAATCAAGTCAGAATGCACTGGATACTTGTACTGGATGTAATGAATCAGCTGTCATTATGACCTTATGCCCTGATTTCTCTTCTATGTTTTCTTACCCAGTCCTCTGGACAGGGAGATACCAGTGATTTGCAGTGGTGTGTCACATTCCCTGAGGATGCCTGCTTTCCGTTGTAAATGTAAACACGGCCTGCTGCCCCACCAAACAGTATCGTGGTGATAGCGTTAGTTCGCAGTGGGGATGTCACAATCATTTCATCTGCAGATATTACAAGGATGATATAACACATCAGAAGTGCAATAATGCTAAACCGAAACAACAACAAGAGTTGGCATTTCCATATCTCTAGATACCACAACTCCTATTAATGATGACTGTTAAAATGTTTCAATTTCTGACTGAGTTGCTTGGGATTTTTAAGATGTCTCCCCACAAGGCACAATGGAATACTGGTACAAGTCAATTGAGGAAGAAGACTGTGTTCAGCACTTGTACGAATCTGTAGATGACTGATCTTACTATTGCCAAAAGTAAAACATTTCACTTCTGATCTAGATTCATCAAGCTTTACCAAGTCCATCATTATCCAGGTCACTTAAGTGTATATCTCCTCCAAAGTGAGAAAATCTCCTGTCCCCACTGAATGTGCTCAGCAAAGAAGGCTTGGTGCTGTCTGTCAGATCATATACCAGAGCCAGTCCAGCTTGGAGCAGCACTGAGGATATAAAGGAAATCCTAGACAGGCTATCTGGGAAAAAGAAGTGACAGAAGTTGAGCATCAGACAGAGGAAGTTAGGTGTAATACATGCATTACACTGTCAAAAGGTAATACTGGCATTACATAGCATGTAATATAATCTATATTACATGTATATAATCTATGTTATATAATTACAGGTAATACTGGCATTACATAACATACATATGGCATATGTGTGCCACATGGCATACATAACATTTATATCTATAAAATAAGATCAAACATTATATGGCATTACCACTAATTAGCATAGAAACAATCTCTTAACAATAGTATCAGAGAAAAAAATGCATTCAAGTTGAAGACAGTTTTACGTTTTGACTATCCTAATTCCTTACTGCCTACTGCCAGAGTAAGTACAAAAATAGTGTGTTGGTTTTATTCCAAGAGATATGTAGTCTACTAGCAAATCACTTCTACATAAATAATGCAAGGTGGTAATGCTGCTAAACTAATTTGAAGAGCTGACTCTAAGGAAGGGAAAAAAACCAACACTGAAGCTGATGCATAGTAGAGAGGACTCTACATGTAAAGCACTCATGATTACAGAAATTTTTTGTTGTTCTTTTTTGAAATTATGAAGCAATTTAAACTTTCATGGACTAAACTTTTATGGAGTTAACTTTTTAACTGTTTTCTGGTCATGCAGAAACAAATATCCCAAAGCAGAAATCGGTTTCCAATTTTCAGGACATACCTGCAGTAGGTGCACCCACCACCAAAACTGTCCTTGTGATCCCAGCCACAGACATCACACCACTGGCCAGAGACAAACCCATTCTGCCCATTGCCTGTCAGATTTTTAACACACGTATGTCATTTCTTCAAAACAACACTTTACTTCAAATTATTCATAAGGTCCCACAGTACAGAAAGAGCCCTACCTTGTCTCCAGTTACTGCAAACCAGAGCTTTGTGCTTGGTGGGTTATACCCATACACCTTCCCAACACTCTGTCTGACATCCGATGAGAAGGGATTGCAGCTTAAATTACAATGCAAAATATATTTGTATGTGACAACAAATTTTTGTACATTCAGCTAGGATTGCTTCTGAAAATATCTTCCTCTTTGAGCTTGGCATAATAGTGGCTGCCAAATGCTAGAAATCTGTTTTAGTAATTCCCATCCTTGTTCTAACTAGTTACACAACATTTAGAGCACAAGCTTAGTCTATATATTTCTTCTATCACCCAGTACATTTTTTGTCTGGTTTGCTTTTAAAAATGCTATCTCAAACTAGGTGCTATCTGTAGGCTTATTTTAGGCACGCTTATCTGTCAGCATTTTTGTGTCCCCTCTCCTCCTCCCCAGGAAAACCCTAGAAATTCTTAAATATTTCTAAATAACAAAGACTTACAAAGGGTCTAAAGACACCTTTCTTTTCGGGAGGGTGAAGGCATAAAAACATGAATTTAACAAAAACATTAAAGCAGAACAAAGAGGAAACTTCCTGAAAAGCTGGAAGTCTAATCTATTACAAATCTTAAATACTGTAGAAGTAGGGGAGAATGGAGGAGAGCGCAAGGTGTCATACATAACACACCTAGCACAACCCTTCCATGTAGGGCTACCAATCAGCAGCAATGTTATATTCTCCAGTTGGCAGCTGTCAAGTGAAAATCCAAACCAAGCATAGTTTTCTTCCCCCTTCACCATCCAGTTGGCATCCTGTGCTGACAGAAGTCCTGACAAACCAGAAAAATATGAATTAAAACTTGGTGTGTCCTGGCATAGAAAAATCTGTTAGCAATACTCCACTGATTCATCCTATGACAAGTTTCTGTAAGCAAAGTTTCACTGTGCATGATATGGTAACAATTATTGCTTGCTCAGTCTGCAACCGTACTGGCTGGTGAAAGCCTTTATTTAAACATAGCCTGCTTCTAAATCCTTTGCAATAGACTACACAAAGTACACGAAAGCTGAGCCTGCCCTAAACTAGGGACTCCTTGTTAGGGATAGTCTGAGGACAGACTAGCTGGGAAGCAGCCATGTGGAAAAAGCCCTGGGATGAGCAGACAACTGTGAGGGTCTGACAGGACAGCCAGCCCACAGCCCAACAGCATCCCAGGCTATATAAGTGGGTTCATGGCAAAGAGATTGAGAGAAGCAATTGCTTCCCCTCTACTCCTCCATATAATACATAATGTTCAGTCTTGGATACCCCAAAACAGTAAAGATGTTGATAAACTGGAGGGCCCCCAAGACGGTTGGGGGCTGGAGCACTTGAGCTGTGAGCAGGAACTGAGGGACCAGGACTTAGCTGAGAGAAAAGAAGGTTTTGAGAGGACCTAAGAGCAGCCTGCCAGTACCTATGAGGAGGGGAACAGGTAGATAGAGCCAGGTTCTTCCCAGTGTACTGGGGTGCTCAGTGCCTTCTGTGCCTCTGTTTTCATTGTGAGAGGACAACAGACAATGAGCATAAGCTGAAACAAGAGGGGTTCACACTGGCTGTAACAAGACATTTTTTTCCCTATGAGGACACCCAAGAAGCAGAACAGCTACATAGAGTGGCTCTGCAACCTCAGCCACGGGAGGTTTTTAAGACACAACTGGATAAAGCTCTGAGCAATCTGGTCTGACTTTACAGCTGTCCCCTTACTGAGTACAAGACTGGACTAGACACCTTATGAGATCCCTTTGAACCTGAATTACCCTCTGATTTATTAGGAAAAAATGAAGAGTCACATAAAATATGAGAGGGTTAATTTACTCAATAAATATTACCTTGGTCACTCCTGTTGAAATAAGAGTAAAATGCAACCACAAATCCTCTCTGCTGCCCACCACCAGGTGCATATGGAGAGCCCACAACCAGATCAGCATTTCCATCCCCATCAACATCAGCTGCCAGGAGGGACCAACCAAGATTACAGTAGGAATACTGCAATAAACAGTTAGTTTAAGCCTGAAATAGAACTGAAACCACCAATTGCATTGCAAAATAGGCAATTTACTTCTAAAGACCTATTTTTGTCTGCTTCTGGATCAAATTACCCTCCCACTCCCTGACTTCAGTTTTGTTCTCTTTGGGGCTTTTTTTTTAGAGGGCTATGCATTTTTCTGTTCATGATGCTGCCTTCCCTTCACTGCAGTACAAATGTCTTTCCCACATATAACCAACCTAAGCAAGCACCTGCTTGCATGATCCCCATCAGTCTAAATTCCCTTTTTTAAGCCCATGAGCTCCTTTCCCCTTTATCTCACCTCCTGCTTGTGTAGCCCTGTGTTAGCCTAATCAATATACCTGACATGTTATGGTAACGTTTGGTTGAGATGCCAATCCTCTTCTCTCAGTGCCAAAATAGACATACACAGCACCCTAAACAACAGGAAAAGCAAATACAGCATGAGTGCATCTGCATGTCAGCACCGAGTATGAAATCCAAGACAAAGCACAAGGAGAGAAACAGTTCTGCAAGGGCTATTTACACAACTGCATTTTCCTGTCAGAGCCTTCTCACTATACTATCTTTTCCACTCCAAACTTCAGAATAGCCATGCTGTAATGGGTACTGCTAACCAGACAAGAGACCCAGAAAACTACATTTTCATCATACTGTGGGTACACAGCAAGGATGGTATGCTGTCGTTATATACACAATCATGTGGCTTAAATTTTGTTATATATTATTTACTGCAATGACACACAGTGCAAGATACAACAGATGCACACAATTTTCCAAGCTAATAGGTTTACATAAAAGCATTTATGTTCTTACTTAGGCAGCTAAGTTAGTTTCTGAATTTCTGAAAAGTTTTAAGGTTAATGAATGTGGTTTAAACCATAACACTTTGCCTCTCGGTTTGCAAGGGCTGAAAATAGTCAGGGACCATTACATGTGCTTGTCTGGTAAGCTGCAGGTCATTAAGCCTCTGTAACTTGATTATTTTAGCTAGTGTGCCTGTGTTCATATCACATTTTAGATATCATCTGTTGGCCTGTGACAGCAGTTGACAAGGCTCAATAACCCATGAGGTCCATTCTAGACTCTCTGCTCCTGAATAAAAAGGGTACACTTGTATTTCATGAATGTCTCCTTACATTTCCAACACATCAGTGCTGCTAAGTTGCAATCTAATTTGGATTTCTAATGTGCAAGAAGGCCACTGAAAAGGAAGTACAGATAGAGGTCATTTGTCTAGTCAAAGTACCCATAAAGGTTATAAACCTTTGTGTTTCAGTTACAGTCAATGTCATCCTGAGGAAGAGCAGAAATTCTCTTTCTCATTTTACTGTTCAAAAAAATATGTTTCAATCAAATTTTTCTGTTTGGAGAGAAAAAAATCTCCAAACCACCCATGTGTGTGGCTTACTTTGTAAGTAAGAAACTGAGATCCCACAGAAGGTGCTCCAATTGCCAGATCTGATACTCCATCCTCATTGAAGTCCAGGACTGCCAAGGCAGAACCAAATCTTCCTGAAGGCTGAAAGAAGAGGGATTGCTCTCATGAAAATAGAAGACATTTTCAAGATAAAACCATCAAAACTTAATGCACATTCACAATCACAGCACAGAGAACAGGAAACAGAGATGACAGACATCTACCCCAATTCCTAATATTTACTTAGCATCACTGTTCTTCCAAGTAGTAACATACTAACGCAGAGTCAACTGTTCTGTTTGAGAATGTGGAGATGTTAAAATATAAGGTAACTGAACACAGTATGGTGCTGCTTTGGTATTTCCTCTTCTGAGCCTAGCATACCATTGATGTTAAGCTTATGATCTTTGCTGTTAACAGCATTATAGCTGAGAGCCTCTAAAACACTCTGTAAGAAGACAGCAGCTGTTACTCCAGAGTTTATACAAAACAGATTAAAAGGAAATGTATTTCATCTCTCTCTATTCTCTTCTTTCTAAATAAAGATATTTTCTACAGAGGATGACTTTCATTATTCAAAAAGATAACTTGATCCTGCTTTTTAGTTACAAGCCAGTTACTCTTAGTAAAGACAATGATTTTGTGAGAAGTTATCAATTAATGAAAAAATGCTTCAAATGAATGGACATTTACACTGAATTAATAATTTTAGATTTAAAAAGAAAGGAAAGAAGGGAAAATCAGGATATTTTCTTAAATGCAGGGACTCGAATGACCTATACTGTGTGACTTACAGAGACATTATCTCAGTTTTATTCAAGGGCAAATTGTGTTCTAATACCCACTTATCTGGAACAGTAAATAAAAGTGATCCTACAGATCACCATTGCTTTAACTGTTCCTGTGATTTAGGTATTTTTCTTGAAAAGCATACAAGATCTTTTTACCAGGAGAGGTATGAACAGCGCTCATACGTATCAATGATACTGCTGCTCAGTCAAAATCTATCACATTTTCAGGCAAAAATATTTAGGTGGCAAATATGACCTGATCCCTCACCTGATGACCCTGTAGTATTTGGTCAGCTTTCTCATCTAGATCCATGTCCTCTGGTGGCAAACCTGATTGGTTGCCATAAACCACATACACCCGTCCTATCTGAAAATGGCCCAATGTGCTGTAGCCTGGGGCTCCAACCACCAGATCTTCATATCCATCCTGGTTCAGGTCAGCTGAAATCATTGCCCTGTACAGCAAGGGAGTCAACAAAAGTATAGCATTAGGTTCCAGACTACCACAACATTAGCAGAAAATAAAAACTTCTACTTCTTAGTAGACTTGGGGTTTGTATTTTTTATACTATATGTATATGAAATTAATGCCTCTGAGATCTGTAGGAACTGCTTTTTACTCACTGACACAAGGCACCTGAGAAGAATCAGAGCAAGGAGCACGGAAAAGGGCTGCTTGCGTATGACATAGAATAGAAAAGATGAAACTAAATACCTTTTTAACTGAACTTCTGATTTAACTGATGGAATTAAGAGTAGAAAAGCAAAGGGATCACAGGTTTCAGTAACATGTTAGAGTTTAGAGAGAGAATGTGGAGAGAAAATAACAACTACTGTCACTTTGGATGGTGTGAAGTTAGCTCAAGAATTAAATCTTCAACTTTTGAGTCTGAAGAAATAAAGCAAGACGAGTAGCAATGCAAGTTTATTTTATTATTCTTCCTTTCTGCAGACCAAGCCAGAACCCCTCTGTCAAGGTGACAGAAAACCCCTTTTTCTGTGTCCTGAATCTGCCTTTGAACTCCCTACTAGTCCTGTGTTTCCAAAAATACCCGCTAGGCACCATCAGTGGTCAATTCAGGG
>JBCJKH010044869.1:19744-36124 GCA_039877255.1 Loriculus beryllinus
TGGACAGAGCCTTGGGTGACATGGTTTAGTGTGAGGTGTCCCTGCCCATGGCAGGGGGGTTGGAACTTGATGATCTTGACGTCTTTTCCAACCCTAACTAGTCTAGGATTCTAGGATTCAGAATGCTGGTATCTTAAGGCCAGTAAACTGAAAAAGAAGTACTGTCTGTCCACCCTCCCATGATACACTTTCTACCAACCACGCAGAAACAGGACAGGTTTAGATCTGAAAAAGAACAATTCTTTCCAACATCATTATATTTGGACAGAGGACAGATACTCTATTAGAAGGTCTCCAATGACTAGAAGGAGAGAGTTCCTGAAGCCTCTATCTTTATCTTGTCTGTTTGTTCTCCTGTCTGGCTTTTGAAAGCCTGAGATGTTGACAAGCCAACATGTACGTAAAAGCCTGTCCAGCTGGCCAGAATACACACTCCCTCTTGTCAGCAGGTGAAAACTGAAGAAAAATATCAGAGCTGAGAGGCTTCCTGACATGGCAGGGAGGTAGAGCTACTGCAATGGGGGGGATGCAACGGCACAGGGAAAAAGGATTTTCTAGTGAATTCCTCATAGAAAAAAGTTCCCTCATACTGAAGATAAGCACACTGCAGGAGTCTGAATCACACACATCACACAAGAACCTACATACATGTAGACAGCAATATTACTGGTCATTTCACCACCATTCTCTTGATGTTCCTTTGCAGTATTTTTCATTTCTCCTTCCTAGGAAAAAAAAACAAACTCACTATTAGCTTGGTAACTGGACTATGCAGGACACAGTTTTATTGAGTTAAGGAAGGAAGAAAAACTGGGGAAATTGTTATCATGGCAATAAGAAGAAATAAAACCACAAAACTCCAACACATCAGTTTCATATTTGGAAATTCTTAACTTAAATACTTTACATGCCTTTCCCTGTATCTCTTCAGACTGATCAGGGAAGAGGAACAACAGTGAGATTTAGCTTTTTCTTTTTTTGCAACTTCCATGGCCACTCTCCCCTGTAAAGATAAGCAGACACCACACAGTGACAGCCAACATCACTGCAGGTGACTTTAAATATTAAGCCTAAAACCCACTCTCCTGCCTCCAAAAGAACCACTCTTCATTCCCATTACAAACCCCACTCCTTGATCTTTGTACACCTAAGGGGAATCTTTGTAGCAAAACCAGGAGAATGCATCCTTGAAGGTTTCCTGCAGGCTGAAGTTTTCTTTGACAACTCCAAACAAGATTTAATTAAATCTTACTTTCTTGTTGTACTTGTACTTCCCAGAGAGGGATCTGCTATTATGGGCACAGCAGAGACCCACACTTTCACATTTCACATTTTGCCTGTGAAGATTTTTCAGATACAAGAACAGCAGAAAAAAAAAACAAAATAGATTTTGCATTTGGTTTTGTTTGCCTGCGTCTCTCCATATCTTATAAGTAGGAAGTGAGACCTGTTCTCAAAAGAGAACACCCCCCATCTATGCATAGGCGTTGCCTCTTAACAAGACATAGCACCAATGTTCTCAGGAATTCCAATTAAGATAAATTCTTAACATTTTTAATTAATCCAAAGTCACCTGCTGGACCAGGTTCCCTTTTCCAGGGAATATTTTAGGCTATGAAATTGGAAGGATAAAAAATAAACTCCAAGTCTTTTACCACTACATCTTGTAATACACAAGTGCTCCATGTCAGGTAATCTAAGAGACCATAAATTCATATAGGCTGGAAAAGACCTTTAAGATCATGGAGTCCAACCGTGCAGCTCTTCTCTCAAATCCACCAGGTTTGTATCTTGTATTACTGCAGTTGTGGGAAGTTTCCCTTCAAAAAGGCATAAAGACTCTTAACTGACATGGGTATAGATTCACTCTTTCTATTAAAGGAAGACAGGGTGCTAAATACCTCACTGTAGAATACCATTAAATAAACTTTGTCAGTGTAATCAGACTCAGACCTGACTTCCTCATCCTTTAGACTGGTACGAGAAGAAGATTAAGTTTGCAAAACAAAGTAGGACCAAGCTGGAACCAGAGTTTCTGTCTGTGTTTTCTGTTTCTCTCACTGTGTTCTTTTTCCTCCCTTCACTTACAGTCATTGCAATCTCCACAAAGGAATCCTCTGCTGAGGCCGTATTCAGCTTGATATGCAGTTCTGAAATGATAGCCAGCAGATCTGCCTTCTCAGCCTGGAGCCGCTGCAACTGGGACTTCAGCTGACTTACTTCCTTCTCGAGAGCCATGCAGGTCTCCTGGGATAAACAAACCCTGCATTAGCCAACTTTAAGGAAACACCAGCCAAGGAGCACAGAGCCTGAACAGAACAAGGGCATCCAGTATCCCTTCTCTGTTTAGATTTGCCTGAAAAAGCCCACAGGACACATCCTTAAACTATGCTTTGGTCCACTCTAGACAGCAAGAAGTCTAAACTGTGAAACCAAGTTAATCAAATAATACTTCTGGAAAACATGGGCCTGATTCTCTGAATGCACAGAGAATTAGGATGTAAGCTTTTGCTGAATTTATGCCTCTCACAACCACATAGGGTCTCAGCCAACCTACAGAATTATTGTCCAGAGTTATTGTATTTTTCCACCCATATTCTTATTCCTCTTTTCCCAAGTCTACCTAAGATTCTAGGGAGAAAAGATCAGTGGGCGGAGAGCTTTTCCACACCCCCCACTTTCAGCCTTTCCCCACTATACAACTTCTCTGTACCCCACCTCTACATATAAATCTCTCCCTGTATCCATGACCTTCCCACACAGCCTTATACTACTTCCACAAAGCCTCTTTTACAAAGTCCCTCAGAGAGTCTCCCCAAACCTAATTTCTTCTTCCAACCATGACTGTTTCCTTCACCTTCTGCCTCTTCCCTTTCCCCAGGATCCCCAAAACTTTCTCTTAAGCCTCTGCATAACCAGGAAGCCTCTTTCCTTTTTCTTCTCGTCTCCTTTAAATACCACACCCCATCATGAAACTTTCCTTGTGAGTTTATTTCTTCCTCGTTTTGTAACCTGAACCTTCCATTCATTTCCTGTAATGCCTTTACTACACCATGTATCACCAGTGTAAATTCTGGACAATTCCCAGAGTCTGAATTGCATTCTAATCCATCATTCATGCCAGATCTCCAAACTCTTGCTCTGCTCTCAGTGTCTCTCATCCCAAAGTACCACCCTACCCACCTCACTTGGTGCTGTCTCTGATTTTGTGCTTATGCTGTAAAATGATGCATGGAGAGTCAGCTCCAATGAAGAAGAGAGCTTTGCAGCAACCTGGGCTAACAGAGGTGCAGTTTTGAGAGAAAACCTTCTATGAATGATGTTTTTTCACTAAAGGAGGCAACACAACATATCTGTGATTTATTTTGAGTCTGTACATGTCACTTAATGGTAGCAATGGCCTATAAACTATCTCAGCTAACGATAAAACACAGAGGGAGAGAAACTGGACTTATTTTAAATGTCTTCCTGTAGGAGGATTTTTTCTATGCTCTTTCTAAACAATAAAAAAAGAAAGTAAAACTAAGATATTTAAGAAAGAAAGTAATTTTTGGCTTAAATGACACTGTCAGCCTGAAAATCACTATCAGAAATTAAAATGTTGCTGTTTAAATTACAGTTACTACTGGCTCGTAAAACTGCAAAGAATCATAGAAGAACCAGGGTTTACCCTATGAAGCTCTTGGAATAAGATCATTACAAGAGATTTATGTTTACTTTTCTGGATGTTGGATTATTCAAGCAGGCTGGATCACTATGTCAGTAACATGCTTTAAGCATTTAAAGTACAAAAAGTTCTAAAACAGGTAAAGGCAGAATAAATCCTCTATTTTCTCTTAAAAACTATTCCAGATTTATGAAATTCTGAGTTTCTTTGACAATCCTGAAACACAACTTTTAGCCTATTAAGTAAAGATTGTGTAATATTTACACAACCACACTATTCATACATGACTTTTTTCCTCTTTGTAACTCCAGAACTCATTGGCCGATTTTGATTTACACGCTGAAATCATTCTAACAGAGTTCCAGAAAACAGTCAGGAGAGGAAAGGTGAGTCTACTAATGCCTCCATTGAGAGAAAGGCTGATGCAGTCATCCTTCATCAGGCAACAGAGAAACCATCAGTTTGGCTCTGCATGAAACTTCTTGTTTGACATTTCTTCACGTGACCATGTGGGACACAAAGTAGGTTTTAGTTTAATAGGCTTTGTCCATAGGAGTCTTCTGTACTACCAGAAAAATGTTGCCTGGCTACTAAGCAAATACCTGCAACGTTAGAAACGATGTATTACAGAGCTAAAGGTAAGGCAGAGGGAGAAAGCTCAGAATCAAATGAGACAGCAGAAGTACAGATCCAACTTGACCTCAGCAAAAGAGCTTTCATGACAATAGAATAATACAATAAAAATAGAAGGAAAGTCATTATTATATTTTTTTTCTTAAATGTAAAAGTCACCCTGGAAACACAAACAAAAAGGTAATTAAACAGTCATAAGATGCAGATAATCTAATGAACAACAGGAGGTATAAAGTCAAGAGATACTCAAGAGAAGTGAAAATAAAGAATGAAAAGTCAGCAAGAAATGTTAGTTTCTTATTTCTTCTGTCAAGAATGTTAATTATTATTGTTAATTAAATGTTAATGGCAATGTAAATTGTCTCAGGTGTGGCACAATTTTCTGTTACTACACTCTGAGAAGCCTCACTTCTAAGTCAGGACAAGACCTCTTGGTAGAGCATCAGGATAGAAGTAGAGATGTTAACAAATCTCCAACCTCCCAGTGTGATGCAGGACCTGAACACTCCAGACTTTCAATTCAAAAGCATGCCAATCCAACCAATTCCTTTTTTACCCTTTCAGCTCCTTCTTCTTTTTCCTTTAAGCTCTGAAGCTGCTGCTGTAGCTGTTCATTTTCAGTGCACTTGGCTAGCAAGCACTGCTTAGCCTCCTTAAACTTCGACTCAAAAAATTCTCTTTCTTCTTTCTGCTTCTCTCGCCAGATGGAAAGCTCCTCATACCGGTCCTTCATAGCTTGGTTATGCAACTTCATGGCTTCTAAAAGATACTCAGAGACAAGACATGGATTCACATTAATCCTTTGTCAATGAAACAGCAGATTTCCACTACACTGAGCTCAGCATTCCTCAGTATCAAATGGGTTAGCAATAATTGGGTACGAAATGCAAACCTCCTCCTTATGTACCTTAAATGCCAAACCAGAATTGAACTTCCTATGCTATTAGCATTATAATAAATAGCATTAAATCCACTGCAGAAATCACAAGCCCACAATTCTTTCTTTTCTCAACTTATTCCTAAACCAAGACGTATTCACAAGAGGCACTTGGTCATTTATATGATCAACCCAAATGAAACTACTGAACTGACATTCTGAAACTACTGAGACTTGGAAGGGATAACAGACATCCTAGACTGGTAAATGGAAACAGATGCTATCAAATCAAGTGTCTCAAATATGCCCAACAATGCTCTAC
The DNA here is from genome assembly GCA_039877255.1 of Loriculus beryllinus. Lineage (NCBI taxonomy): Eukaryota > Metazoa > Chordata > Aves > Psittaciformes > Psittacidae > Loriculus > Loriculus beryllinus. Next base: position 25,244 of record JBCJKH010044869.1, read on the forward strand.
TTCAACACCTGGTTAAGATAAAATTTGGTTAAGGTAAAAAACATACCAAACAGCTTACAGCAAAGTCAATTCTCCCTGGCTGGGAACAAAGTTTGTATTGCAACATGCTTACAAGAATCTCAAGAATAGTCAATGCAAGTACTTCAGACTGGCTTTTTCTAGAGCAAGAAACTCAAAGCCAGTTATGTGAAAATACACTGTATTTTTCACTAACTTCCATTACGTCCCGATGTCATATTATACACTGCCAACAACCTTCAGGTTATGTAAGTAAGTGTAGCTCAGGAGAATGATTCTGCAAAGCGTGAGTTACAGCAGCTGTAAATATAGTCCCAAAACATTATCTCATACGATACAGGGCCTTTTAGCAAAATACCAGAGATAGCTCTAGAAACAACTCTCCTGCCAGATACCCATGGGACTCTAAGGCAAAGAACATGGACCAGGTCCAAAAATGATTCAGGTGGAATTTAAACACTAGTGTAAAAAAAAAATACACAAGATATGTGACTTCACTGCCATATAAACAGTGAGGTACCTCTGTCTTTTACACAGAAAATTCCCAGATCCCTTGGGCTCTACCCATTTAAAATAAAAAAAAATATTCATATGTGACACCTAAACTCCTGGGATCCAGAAACAAATCTATCCCACCTGCAAGACTCAAACCATCAGGCATTTTCAGGGAAACCTATCATTTTCTCCCAGATAGAGTCTGCCATGGACACCACTTCCTTTTGAAGTATAGAAGGTGCTGCCATATCTAAACATTCACAGTTGCTACTACACACAGTTCAGTGCCTGCTCCAATTGCCCTGTCTGCTGAGAGGATGCAGCTCCTTCCAGACAGCATCCTAACCCAGACTGTTCTGGGCACTGCGCAGTATCCAGCCCTCCCAACACAGCTAGGGCAAAATGTTAGCCTGTCTGTAATGGAGCTGCCCAACAGTCCTAAAATGCAAACCAAAAAAGCTTTTAGAGGTTGATGAGCAAATCATACCACGAGACTTTCTCCTCACCTCCTAAAACAGACAGTGCTATACCACTTATATATGTAATTCTAAAGCAAGTCAGTCACCCATATATTGGGCTGTTCTCCTCCTAATCTTCCATACCAATTCAATTTGATGTGGGCTATCACTTAGCCTTGCCATTTACAGAGTTGTTTATACAGCAAATGCTACCCAGGTATAGAATCTTATCCAGCAACGGCAAACGAGCACAGAATTCATACTCATAGGACAAAATAACACCCACAGAAGAAACTCAGGGCTTTTGCATTTCAAGACCAGTTCACGTGAACCTTCACCTTTTAACTCATTGTTCTCAGTGATTAGCTCCTTCATCTGTTGTACCATCTCCTCCGGGGTGTAGGTACTAAGGGCAGGGGTAGCCACACTGTCTGTTCCGTTCTCCATTTTTCTCTTGGGATGCTCTGCATTTTCAGCAGGACGGCTCTTCAACTTGCTGGACATCTCTGAAGCATCTACTACAAGGTTTGCAAAGAGAAAACTTAATTTCTTGCTCAATGGATGGTGTCCCTGCCTGTGGCAGGGGGGTTGGAACTAGGTGAGCTTTAAAGTCCCTTCCAACTCAAGCCATTCTATGATTCGTTTATGTTATTAAGCAAGCCATACATCTTGTCATAGTACACAATCACCCCCCAATGCCTCTGACCCCGCTACACCAGAGTATCCATGAGCCTTCATAACCCATTAAGGGCTGTATGCCTAAAGCAACTGATCCCCGTGGGATCTCCCGTGCTAACCTTCCTCGGGAGCCCCTTTTCCCGGTAATGAGGCAGGGAGAAGCCCCGTCTCACCCCCTTGTCCCCTCTGGGAGAGCCCTGGCCGCGCAGCCTGGCAGTATGCCGGGAGCCGGCACTACCATCCCTGAGGAGACCGGGCTCCGACACCCGCCCGGCCCTCACGGAGCCTGTCCCACCGCCCCCCTCCCCGACGCAAAAATACCATTTCCGCTCATTTTTAACTTTCATTTTCGCTTTCTTGGCCCTTTATCCCTTCTCCACGGCTCACCCACCGTACTGGCGGAGGCTGAGGCGCTCGTCCCTGCACATTCGCAACCCCTCCTCTTCCCCCGTGTAACCCCGGGAGCCGCAAACCCGCGTCTCCGCGCTCGCCCACCCGCAGGCCCACTCCAGATATGCCGAGTCACGGAGCGAGCCCGCCCACAGCGACTGTAACGGGAACCAGCGGCCGCCCGCCGGCCCCCCGCACCGGGCCCGCCCGAGGGGCTGCCCCCGCCGCACACCGAGCGTCTCCCCGCTCACCCCCGTCACTGCACGCCCATGGCGCCGGCGGCCCCGCTCAGCTGACTCCCGGCCCCGGCCCCGGCCCCGCCTCCTCCTCCACCGCCTCCTCCACCGCGGGGACTTCCCGGGCTCGGCGCTTCCCGCCCATCCCGGGCAGGGTGTAGGCTCCCTCAGGGTGCGCTTTGTGCTCTCGGGGCATGCGGCGTCTCCCTCCCCTCACACCCGACCCGGTTCCCTCCCAGGGGAGCGGGAGAGGAGGCAGAGCTCTCCAAGGAGAGGCAAGGTCGCTGGTGCTTGTGTAGTCCTTGGTGCTGTGGGAAGCATGCTGCTGTCAGCGGTAAAACCGTGTGCCTCCACAGGAGGTTAGAGGGCATGGTAGAGGAGAGCTGTGTCAGGAGGGATGACTGGGAAAGGCTTCTTGTTGCCCAAGGCCTGGATGGGATCAGGTGGAGGGTTTGAGGCAAATGAAAGGTAACACTTTCAAGAGCTCTGTGACTATGACAAGGCATAGTCATAGAGGCATGAGATGGTTTGTGTTGGAAGGGACCTTAAAGCTCTTCCAGTTCCAACCCCTACCATGGGCAAGGACCCCTTCCACTAGAGCAGGTTGCTCCAAGCCCCTGTGTCCACCCTGGCCTTGAACACTGCCAGGGATGGGGCAGCCACAGCTTCTCTGGGCACCCTGTGCCAGCGCCTCAGCACCCTCATAGTAAAGAATCTCTTCCTAATATCTAATCTAAATCTCCCCTCTGTCAGGTACATGACCTTAAAAGAAGCCCCTCTCCAGATTTCTTGTTAGCATTTTTAGGCATTGGAAGTTGCTCTAAGGTCTCCCCAGAGCCTTCTTCAGGCTGGATAATAATGGTGTTTCAGTGATTATTGCCACAGGATCAAATCCATTAGGATGGTGTTTGTCACACTATGGAGCTGTAGCCCATTGATGCCTATCAAACAACAGAGCTGGATTTGGTGTCTGGTCCAGGAAGCCTTTAAATGCCTGGTTCCCAGGGATGGGGTAGCTCATGCTGAATAGTCCCAGTGGTTGGTGACCATGTTCATCAGGATGCTAGGCTGGAAGTACCTCATTGTACCTGTTTTTAAGTAATAGGGCCAACTATGATATTTTTATTCCTTTTCAATGGAAAAAAAAATATGCCATTTAGCTAAAATGTCAGTTTCCCATGTAGAAAATACCAATTTTTCATTAAACAACTACACAGCTTGAAGGTAAATGCTTTTGATTTGAAGATTCTGCTGTGATATGAAACTGTCTGCTGCTTGATGAAACAGTACCTTTCTGAGGACTGGTGTTCCCAGCTGCTCTCCAAGCACTGCAGCCACAGGGGAGAGAAGAGAGGTGCACAGTGCGTGCTAGCAGGGAGCAATCCTATCACAGCTGACGAACTTCAGCATTCAAACTGAAGGTGCAGGTTGCAAATGTCCCTAGAAATGAAACCACCCGTTTGGTAAGCAACAGGTCTAAAACAGATAGCATGATAACATGTTTATGCGTGCTGAGCCCATAATCCACGTGCTTTCTGCTTACACTGCTAGCAAATGGAATCTGGCTCCTTGTAGGTACACTGAGATCTTTGCTTGAAGGAGCGTGATCTCTGAATTACTGTCATGTCCCATCACTGCATCTATGGCCAGTGTGTTAGTTAGGAGTATATGGGAGTTAGAAGGGCAATAAAAAGAGCTTCTCTGAGACTGAGGAACAGAAATACTAGCAGCTCATCACAGCTTTATATTTGAGCTCTGAGCTCACTTCTTGCAAACTGCAGGACCTTACTGCCTGTGCTGCACAGGCAAAAGAAGAGCAACAAAGATCAACTGAGTTTTACTTGTCAGAGGAAGTTAAAGAAATATTTGCTATTTTATTACACTTCTGGTAGCCGTTTTCTCCCACTGTAAGTCCAGATCTGCTTTAAGTACCCAGAATGAATTTTTGAGAACAGATCTTACTTAGACAGTAAATATCCAAGTTTCTGGGGAGCAGTTCAGCATTTTGATGTGTGTCTCACTGCCAATAAGCTCTCTGTATCTCACAATTCTTTAAAGAGATCCAAATGCAAAACCAGTCTTTGCAGTTGTAAAATGGAGGGAATCAAAACTGATATATCTGATTCTAATTTGAATGAAACTGTTTGCTTTTTAAAAGCCAAAGAAAAATTAAATCCTTGTAGCTCAGGGAAGTAGGGAAATACTGAAAACTAAAAGGGACAAGTAAATTATTTTATATAGAAGGAAAAAATTGTTCCTATCTAAGGAACATTAAAGTGTTGTCACAAAACTCTTGTTACACATGAGCCCTGTGGGAATACAACAGAGAAGACAATTGTTTGGACCCACCTAATTTATTCAGATCCCTTTTTTTCTCTCAGGAGATGAATTTGGATTGTCCAAGTAGGGATGGAGTGTGTTGGCTCAGTGAAGGAAGGAGACTTCTGTTCTAACTCTCCTGGTGAGTGGTTTGAGCTGCTGAGCTGAGTTATGAGTAGCTCATCTATCTATGCTGTACTGCACATATGGTAAATATTTGGAGGTAAGAGGTATAAATGTGTCTAGCTTTCCCCAAGCTGCTCCCTAACATTTGTTTGCAAAAATAGACTGAGGTCTGAGGGCTCAGATTCAGTCAAATTACTTAAGAAATTCCCTTGCAGCAGCTGAGCCATGAAAACAGTCTTTGTGTACACTCTTACTCCCTAGTGAGTGTGAGATAATGCAGCTTAGCTTAGCCTGAAATGATAGCGAGTTGTACTGAATTATCTTCACATCACTGTGGACTAACAGCTTGGATCCTGTTTTTACAGTTGTCCAGCAGCTGAACCCTGAGAATCAAACAAAGCTGGGGCAAAGGCTTGAACTTCAGAAGGCCTTGATATGAAGGACCTCTCTCTGTGTATATCTCTATGTATATACACGCAGGTCTTATGTTTTATCCATCTGTCCTTCTGTCTTATATTATGTGGAACTCATGCTGCCTTTGATTCTCTTATGTTGGCCCTGTTCTTCCTGTCTTTCTAGTCTCAGCGTTGCTTTCTTGTTTCTGCCTGTTGCTGCGGTAGCTGCTGGAAACTCTTGATTTTGGCCAGGATCCTGTACGTACCATACAGATATAGTCCAAAGACTGACTTCTCTCTCAGGACACTATGAATATACACCACACCAGTCTGGATTACTTCCTCTGAGCAGCTCAGGTTCCTAAAGAGACTGATCTGTCCACAGAGGTATCTACAGGTCTGAGGAAGGTCTACTACCCTTGATTAATACCCAGGCTTCTTGCCAGCATAGATACTGGAGTGTTTGCACTGGCTTCAAATTTGCTGATTAAGCTTAATTTCCAGTTGATATGTAATTTGAAAACACCATGAAGATATGTTCTTTGCAGGCAGTGGGGAAGAGGGGATGTTATGAAGTGCATCCAACTTCTGCAGTCAGCAGTACTGTGTGATGCATGTCACCATAACCTAGAGAGAAGGTAATGAAATGTATTAATTTCTTCTAACAGTTAAATGCTACCATGGCCTGGAGAGCGCTCAGAGCTAGTTGGTAAAATTTACATTAAGCCGTGTCAGGTCTTAGATTATCATCTACAGTAAAACAACTACAAAGAGCAGGAAAGTAGATATATGATCTGAATATTTATCTGCCATTTACAGATGGTGTGATATGTTAAATCTGGGATCTTAATGGATTTTTGATTATCAGTCTAGTATTGAACCTACAGCTATTGATATTGTAGTCAACTTGAAAGGGAGAGTTATCAGATGTGAAGTCCAGGAAGCCAAGAGATTACAGAAATAAAGTAGCAGAAAGTGTGGCCCAAGATCATGTTTTCAATCTGATAACCTTGTTGTGGGCATGATATGTGAAGCAAAGGTTGTGCCAAAGAATGTATCTAATTGGTTTTGGCCTATACTGCACAGTTTAATACGGTGTGTCATTATCCCTCCAATATACAGCTGAATTGATAACTTATTTTACATCTGCAATTATGTAACTGCCTGTGCAATGACATGAAGAAGCTCTAGTGCAGCTTTTAGATGATCTAATTTGGAGCTTGCTTCTGTGTAGAGAGATTGTAATGTAATGGTTCTCCTTTTCAAATTTTACCTTCCTCAGAAAGAGTTGCAGTTTGATTGTACTGAGTTGCTAGAATTCATCACCAGGAACTCTGATTTCTTTCTTGAAACAAATTCATTCCATCACCAGTCATCTGTAATGTTTTATTTTCTAATAATCATACTGATTGGAGTCAAACTGGCAAAATTGTCTCCACTTATTGTCAGTCTAGCAGGAGCAGCAGCCGTGGAAAGTACTCTATACTATTTCCTGTAGGTACATGGCCCTGTGTTGGGAGCCCTGATAATTTAGACTAGACGTTAGGCAGAAATTCTTCCCTGTGAGGGTGCTGAGGCTCTGGCACAGGGTGCCCAGAGAAGCTGTGGCTGCCCCATCCCTGGCAGTGTCCAAGGCCAGGTTGGACACAGGGGCCTGGAGCAACCTGCTCTAGTGAAAGGTGTCCCTGCCCACGGCAGGGGACTGGAACTGGAAGAGCTTTAAGGTCCCTTCCAACTCAAACCATTCTATGATTCTATGATTCTATGACGAAGTGCTTTTGTGCCTGTCAGTGAGATGGTTTAGACTTTTCTCTGGGAAGAAGAGAAAAATATTAACCAGAAGTCTGGTGGTTTAGGGTTTCTGTCTCTGGCAGTTCGAAAGAGATGAGCCGACTTATGACTGCGGAATAGCTGCTAGCGCTGGTGCTGTAGGATTCTTGTTTGGGCTGTCTTCTTCTTTCTTGGCCACTCAAAGGACATTGGTGTCCACTCAGGAAGAGTTGCCATGCCAGCAGGTGCTGCTTTTTCTGTATTTATACCCTTGATGACAAAGGGGAAGGAAAAAATAATATTGATAAATGTGCAGAAAAGCTAAAAGCCAAACTGACGACTGTCCTTGTTTTCTCTTTCCAACAGATGGCACCAGTTCTCTTCCCAGATCTTTGCTGGTCAAACAGGTCTGGACTTCCGGAATACCTCAAGTTGTTTAAAAACACTGGCATTTTTGCCCTTTTCTTTTGCTCTTTCTGAGTGTGAAATTTGGACCATGAAGGCAGCAGACTGAGAAAATGTCTGAAGCCCTTGGAATGCGGCATTGCTGCCAAGTATAGCCATGCCTGGAAAACACAGGCAGATCAACGAGCAAATGTGACCCAGGGCTAGGAATTGAGGGAAAGAAGGTTTACTTTTCCCAAGGATGGTCAAAAGTAAAAGTGGGACTATTTTAGGGAATTATTGAGAAGGAATTAGAGAACCATGGAGAGAGGAGAATGAAACATGCGGATTCCAGGGAGGATGAAGAAGTCTTGGGTAGCCAAAGAGCAATGACATTCCACCTTGTTGAGGGAGAGCAGTGGTCCGTCCAGCTCAGCATACTCCCTTTGGAAGAAGGGACTCCTCAGTGTTTCGTTGTAGGGGAGATCTGCAGTGCTTCTATAAATTTGCAAGAGGAAATTAAGCCAGAACAGGGCCGAGGAAGGCTCTATTCTGAAATCACCATGGCAAAAATCTCTTGCAGATAATACAATTTTCTTTATCCTTAAATGCACCCGTGTTCGTCATTAGAAGGGAACAGATTCTGCAGCTCTATGCCACCATATGGGCCATAGGGAGAGATGAGCCAGGCTCCCATGGTGCATTATAACATAAAGGAAACATTGCTTCCTGGCTGCAAAGAGATGGTCAAAACAAAAACACTTGGGTAGAAGCATAACACTATTTTAAAAGGCATAACTCTCAATAAAGCCTGGAGGCAATTGGATTCCTCATGTATTTTGCTACTTAAATTCTTTTGAAAATCCCCTTCTAATATTTTTAGTTTTACATGCCTCTTATTTTGTTTTTTACCTCAAATATCTTGCTATGATTTTTGGTTGAAGGGCTCTTTGACTCCACAAGCTGGTTTCCTACTAAGTATGGGAAATATCACGTCTGGTGGGTTGTATAAGTGCACTCAGCACTAGTTCCCTTTTTACACAATCTGGAGGAGGGAAGTACTGACTTCATCATGAATTGAGCTGCACTGGCATTTTTGATAGGATGCAGCAAAGACCATCTCAAGTGTTACAAGCCACAAAGAGAACAATAACAGCAACATTATGGAGGTTTTGACAGTACAGTTTCCCAATGAAACACCCTAATGGTGTAATCTGGGGCATCTTCTGGCTCTAGAAGCCATGAACCATCAACTGGACTCCAGAGGGCATGGAATCACATCCTCATCCTGCTTTTGAGATCTGGGGGCTGCTACTGGGTGGAAATGAGGCTTGCATGCACATCTCAAACTGAAGTATTTGTCTGATCATTTATCACGTGTCTCAACCTTGGCTTATCTCTGTGAGGACTGCAGGAATACCCTGGCATACTTGGGAATAGACTTTCTGCAAGGAAGCTTGGAGTGCAGTTTATATGGTATTTAAGCTTGTGTAAGATAATGCTGCCATTGAAAGAAATGAAGGTGAGGACTTGCAGATTGGAGCAAACCAGAGCAGAGATTTTAACCTGGATCAGTTTTTACCTAAATCAGTTTCTGTTGTGCCGGCTCACCACATGCTCGCACAACTGGAAGACTATGAATGACCTTTGGACCGGTTGGACTGGTCCAGAGGAGGGTCATGATATCAGAGGGCTGGAACACCTTTACAATGAGGAAAGACTGAGAGAGCTGGCCTTATGCAGCTTGGAGAAGAGAAAGTTCTGGGGAGACCTTAGAGCACCTCCCAGTGCCTAAAACAGGGGTTGTAAGAAAGATGGAGAGGTGCTTTTTACCAGGACCTGTAGTGATAGGACAAGGAGCAAGATTTTTAAACTGGAAGAGGGTAGATTTGGTTTGGATATAAGAAAGAAATTATTCACTATGAGGGTGGGGAGGCCCCGGAACAGTTTGTCTACAAAAGTGCAGCTACCCCATCCCTGGTAGTGTTCAAAGCCAGGTTGGATGGGGCTTGGAGCAACCTGGTGTAGTGGAAGGTGTCCTTGCCTAAGGCAGGGAGATTGGACTAGGTAACCTTCAAAGGTCCTTCCCAACACAACCCACTCTGTGATTCTCAGATAGAAGGGCTGATTCTTTCTATGCTAGCTTGTGGCAGCATAAACTCTGAGTGAAACTACAGTGTGTTTGGCAACCTCAAATCCCAAGGCAGAGAGAGCTCATGGGATCAAGAAAGGACCCTACCACCACAGAGGCTTAGACTGAGAGGCCTTCCATGGACATCTGCTCTCCAGACCACAGAGGGGTACCCAGCTTCTGCTCTGCCTCCCAGGCACAACAGGGGCAAAACAGCAGTCATCCTCTGCAAAACAGGCCAGAAATCCAGAGCCTGCCATTGCACTGGGAGAGTGGTAGATTCTGGGAAGAATCTGGTTTGCAAGAAAAAGAAGGTTTTTTTCCGAGGCTATTCAAGACAGTAAGCACAGAGTTGACATTTTGGCAGAAAACAAACTGCTTTTCATGCAGCTGAGGGCGCTCAGTGCTTTTTGATTGAAGTTGGTGTTCGTGCTGTCAGATGCAACACTCATGCACTGATGATTGCATCAAAAGTAGTGCTTGCTGCCCGTGAGCAAAGCCTGGACAGGGGCTTAGGCTCTAACATTGCCAACAACTAACAAATAAAAGGCCCAGAGCTGGTTAAATAGCTGCTTATGTGCTTTGGCACAAGCATCAATTTAGTACCTTAATTTTAATGACACCTGAAAAGATCTCTTTGATCACAGATTTCTCCTTCTGAAGCAGCAGAGGTTTATTTATTCATAGCAATTTCAAGTACCTCCATAAAAGTAGAAAAACGGAGAAAGGCAATAGCTTAATATACCTGGATGTTTGTGTCTTGACCATCTTCTTGCAGTTTTCTCTCATCCTGGTTTTATCCTTATGTTTGGGATCTGCTTCTTGGCACCTTTGCCAGATTCACCATCTATACCTATCCTGAAATTTCCAGCGAAAAGGAGCTCTGTTGTGGTGGGTTCTGTGTTGTGGGCATGTCTGTTCAGTTCTGGAAAGGAATACTTTCATTTCACCCAGACCATGTTACATTATTGGTTTTAGGGATTTTTGATGTAAACCAGATTTCTCTGGGTTCTCATTTATCTTCCGTTGATTTGTGTGGCTTATTCAATCTTCTTAAAATCCTTCTGTGATTTGTGTTTATTCACCACTCTTTATTAACAAAACCTTAATTCCTTAGTGCTTCTAAAGCTACTTAGGGCATGAAACAATGCTTCTGATTTGTTAACAGTTACTATTATCACCAGTGGTATGACTGAAAATCAGTGCATGTAGCTGAAAGACACTTAATACATACACTTAGTTTATTTAAGTTTTGTAATTACTGCTACTAATATCTTATTTAGTTGGGTACCTCATGTCCATGAAAAGAAAGATTAGTCTCATTATCGTGGCAATAATGTCTATATTTGTTTCAGCTCTAGAGGGACATCTTGGCTTAGAAAGTTAAGGATTTTTATGTCAGTCAATTGCAATATTTTTCATCCACAGAGACTTTGATTTGGGTTTTCAAGAACTGGTAATTAAATTAAAGTACCTGTTAC
>JBCJKH010044870.1:8974-22283 GCA_039877255.1 Loriculus beryllinus
ATCCCCCATTGCCTTTTGTCCTCCCACCAGGCACCATGGTGAGGAGCCTGGCTCTGTATTCTCCATGTCCTCCTTGCCAGTACAGCCAGCCAGTCCCCAGCAGCCTTGGCCCTTGGGCTCCCCAAGAGCTCTTCCAAAGAGGATTCAGTGCTTGCAAGTGGTTGGTCACCATGGAGGAAGTTGAAGTGGAGGAGACGGTCCTTGGTGCCTCCAGCATCTCCTTGAAGGTGCAAGCCACCTTCTCCCATTGAGCCCAATGGAAGGCAGGATCCCGATGGCTTCTAATGGAATTCCATAGGAAAAGCAAGCGCTGCTGGAGAAGAAATCCCTGGAGAAGACCCTCAGTAGGTGATGGCAAGTGGCCACTGGTTGGTCCACGGTATAAGGGCCTGCATGAGCCATCCCAAGGGATGGCCAAGGATGGATGGAGCTGGGAGCCCTTGGAATGGTCACGAAGCGCTACATGGAAGGGTTGGAAGGGGAGGAGAAGGCTCCATGGGTGCAGCATGGTCCAAGGGCGAGACCTGCCACCCATAGTTGCTCTGATGTTGGTGCCATGAAGAAGAAGCTTTCACATCTCCAAAGGGTGATGCAGACCCAGCACCGGGACCTGCACCATGGGATCCAGGAGGTCAGCGTGGGTTTGGCTGTGCTGAGGAGGCCATATCCCCATGCATTCCATCCATCACTTGGGGTCCTTCCAGAGGACTTATGGGGGTCCCTACTCCAAGGAGGTGCCTTTGGATGGGGTCAGGTCCTGCATCTCCTCCCTGTTGGAATCTTCAGGTGAAGGAGCTGAAGAACCAGCTCCAGACCCATGATGGGAAGATCCAGGAGCTGATGGAGAAGGTGGCGCGGTTGGAAGCCAAGGCAGGGATGGGGCCCACCAAAGATCTCCATGGAGGAGTGTATGGGAGGTGGAGTCCATGTCCCTCCCCCCAGCACCTTGGAGCATCCCCTTTCCTGCTGCTCCTCAAGCTCTGGAACCAAGAGCATTGATGGCTGCCATCAACCTCTCAGAGGCCTTCCTCTGTCTCTGACCCCCTGTGATACCTGATGGCAGAATGGCAGATACCTGTAAAGACTTTCCAGAAGCCTTTAGAGGAGGGAAATGTATATTGTAAAAGGCAAAGGACAGGTAGGAATGTAAACACAGAAGACTGCTGTTTGCATGGGCTGCAGAAAAATTGCCAGGGCTGGTGCTTGTATTAAAATTTCTTCCGTATCTAGTTTGAAATCTACAAAGAAACCCCAAAATGAAACAACAACAAAAAACCAAAACCAAACAACACAAAAAAACCCCACACAAATTCAGATTTGCATATCAGTTAGATTTCTTGTTATGTCATGAAAGTCCCTTTCTTAAGATTGTATTCTTTTCAAGCTTGTATGATTTTCAGTGTTCTAACTAAATGTTCTTTCTACAGTTGAAAAAAGTCTGCACAACACCTTCCGAAACACACCTTTTTTGATGACAAAAAGCAGCAAAGTGGGTACCTCTGTAATACTCATTCATGTTGTGTAGATGATAGTCTAAGAAATGACTAGAATTTTTTGGAGGACTATCTACATCTTCTAATATATTTATTATCTGTGCAACTGTTCTATGAGGTACTTAGAAAACCTCCTTATTCCATATTAACAGTGAATTTAATAATACAGTGAGTTACCATATCAAAGCAGATAATTGTAAAGTGCTTTGCCTCTTGAAGCCCAAAACAGTTTCTGTGGTGCTAACCCTTTAAAGGGTTTTCTGCATTTTTCTCACATGGCTAAAATGTTTATTATTTTTGTACTATGTCTGAAGAGTCTACAATAACATTAGTTTTATAAGCAGTCTGAATTAAAGACCACAGTTGTCAATTCAAAGTGTATTATTTGGCCAGGGTTTCGCTTGTGCATTGTTTTTTGTGTGTCCAGAGGCGTATTTTGGTTTGCCAAATTCATCAGCACAGAATCTTAAAGCTTTCTCATATCTGTGTGAGATTTGAGCACACATTTGATTATCTCCAAACTGCAGTGAACAGCGTAGGTTTTTCTTTCAGAAAGAGATTATAGTCTTTTCCTTTAGTTGATTTATAAAGAAAGAGGCAGCTTCACGTAACCAGAATGGATCAGTTGATTGCGTAGTAGAGTATGGAAGTAACTGTTTACTTGATGATCTGATGCTGCACGTTCTTGTGGCTTAAAAATTATCTGTCATTTCAGAGGGGGTTTGAAAAAGCAGAGAGCTTCAGAACTTCACCTTCTATCCTGAAGTTAATTTTCATCTCAAAGGGCAAACCTATGTAGTGGTCAATAGATCCTATGTCTACAACTGCAGTGCTTGTCCTAAAGGACATGACAAACAGAATTTCATGGAATTTTGAACAAGATCATGCAGTGTATTACTTTGTGATGCTTCAGGAAGGGCATAAAGGATATCAAACCTGAAGAAGAAAGCAGTTTCTTTGCATTGCCTATTAATAAGTGGCAATAAATATCAAGGAGACTGGACAAAATAGGCATAGTTGATGTTGACAGAAAAGATGTTTGTGCCAAATAATTTGGGAAGTTACTGAAGCATATTTCTGGTAGAAATGCACTCATGATGCTGACAAGGTCAGGTGCCAGGTGAGCAAGGCAAGGCTGTATGCCAGTGATGTACCAGTTTTGCTATTGAGGCTGGCTCAGGTAGAACATCTGATGTTTTAAAAAGCTTCCTTACTACATTTGGCTTTCCCGTCCCTTCACCTCTTTTGTTTTGGCATCTATATGCATTGGTCTTCTGAACTGCTTCACTCTCATTATTGTTATTCCACAAAGCCTTTTCAATCATTACTCTTAATTTGTGCCAGCGAGGGTTGATTTTTATGCTGTTGTTGTCTAAAAGTAGTTGTAAATATAGTCACAATAATTGTTTACTGTTTAAGTACAAAATCTCTTTATTAGTATTTTCCAAAGCTCCTGTAACAAGTTCCCTTCCTATTTATGTATTGATGATGGTTTGGTTTTTCATTGCAAGTTAAATTTTGCATGGGCTGTTGCTATTACTTTTAAAAATTAAATAATACATAGTTTCTGTTGGCAATCAGTTGGCAGGTTTTATTTTTGTGAATAATCAGTGTTTTCTTAAAATCTTGAAAAATAAGGGACTACAGGCAAAAGCAGAGTTGGGGACACACCTACACACACATACCCCAACACAAAAAAAACCCAAAGCTACAACTTAAACCAGAAAAAAAAGACCCAACTAAATGAGTTAAAAAGACAAACAGACAAAACCAAGAGAAAACCCCGAAAGCAAACAACTTAAATACACACCAAAAAACCCTCGAACACCAGCTTAATTTAGATAACTAAATAAATTTATCATTATGCTCTTTAGGACAGAAAGATTTCCCTATGGCAGTTTAGATATCTATCATCTGGTGAAGGTAAATGTGATGCTAAGATTTCATATACATTTTTGTTTTGTGGTGTTTACAAAACTATTATACCATGTTGCTACGTAACCAATCCAGTTAAGGACTACCTTTAGAAAATATAATCACGTTCTTAGCCTCCTGTGTTGAACTTGATGGCCTTTCACTGCCAGGAGTCATCCATAGTTATCACCCATTCTACCAGCTTTAGATATGGGTGGAGGCTCTGTGTTAACTAATAAAAGACTTATCTGTGCAATTTTGTGATCGTTATGAGAAAACGTCAGTTTGTTTTACCAGTCCAGGAGGGGGCAGTAAATTTCTTTGTTATTGGCAGCAAGTCCAGCATTCTCTTCACCATGAAAGGCTCTGTTTTTAAAAATAAGAATTATTTAATAAGAAACCAACACACTTACTCCATGGTTTCCTATCAGTTTCGTTGATTTTAACTATCCTTTCCCCACAGTATCTCTTTTTTTTTTTTTTTTTTTCCCCCAGAACTTTCAAAATCAGTAATTTGTATCTTTGGTGTTCAGTATATTCAAAATGATGTATAATAATAGGTGTTTTAACTGATAATATTTCATACGTAATCTATTCAATTCTTGTATCAGTTATGTTGGAAATATGTGTTTTCAAAGAGCACTGGTGAAATGGAGCAGACTTTTCCTCTGTGAAAACATTCATCATGTTTTCTTCTCACTAACCCAAATATTCATGTACATACGTATACAGAGGAATCATACTGATTTAAAATATGCGTTCCCAAATTGTGTATTTGCATTTTTCAGTGTATTACAGTGAGATTCCAGTGAATAGGAGACAAAAAATATAGTTTGTATGAATGCACATAATTTAGGAGAATGTTTTTTGTGATTCCAAGTTATTATTCTAGCTTTGCTTAGAGGTAAAATGGAAATAATTACTGGCTAAGAGAAGGGAAGAAAGAGGTAAAAATCTAGTGCGTATGACATTTATTGTAGGAGGACATTAAACTTTTACAGTCAGTTGATTCTTTGGAGTTTTGTTTTTGCTGTTGGGCAAAGTTATTAACATAAAATTCCAGGTACAATTAAAGTGGCCTCGTGTTTCCACATAACCTACAGTTTTCACTGTTTAAAATTGCTGTAATTCTCAAGTTTGTAGCGAATAATCCCACAAAATAGAAGAATGTTAATAATCATAGCTGGTCCAAAAGTTCATCCCAGAGGGTATGAAAATGGTACTTGTTTCCCTGATCCTGCTCAGATGTGATATTTTTAATAAGATCTCTTAATGTTTTTTGTTGTTGCTACTATTCATATTGTTGTTATTAATATTATTTTAGGCCTAAACTACTCAGAAATAAACTGGAAGCTTCATGAAGCCCTGGTTATAGTCTCCTGCTACACCTAAGCAACTGAAGCTCTCACTTCAGTGGTACCATAATGCATGATTTCTGCCATTATTGGGAAGTTGTTTAACATGTCCTGGGAACAGCACAGTACTATGTCTGGCACAGAAAGTGTTCCATACAAATACTCGCTGCTTATTTGGTAGATGAGTCTGTTGAAATGTTTCCCAAAACAACTTCTTTTTCTTAAAGCCTTGTAGTTCCTCTATTAATGTGTGCAGTTGCTGGGTCATAATCCATGCTGCACCACAAGCAGTATCAGTTTATTTCTTATCAAGGACAAACTACTTTTGCAAAATTTATAAAGTGCTGTTTGCATTTCAGTGCTGTTATTTATTGGCTTTACTATGAGTATCATTATTTGCATTATAATGATTTTTTTGTGTGTGTGAAAAAATATCGCAGCTGTGTCTTCTTAATGCCATTTATTGAGTTAGAGGGTGCTAATGGGAAAATATTTCATATGGAAATGTCTCAAATTCTAGCCTGGAAATTTAGAATAGGAGTGGGCTGGAAGAATGTGGGAGGAACTTTGTAAGTAAGTGACTTGAATTAATAAATGCAGTATAGATTTTGAGTAAGTGCCAACCTATTGAGTACAATAGCTGTGTGTTGAGCTAAAACTCTCAGACCAAAGTTATCAAAAATGAGTGCCAGAAGTTGCATATCTCAAGGTAAGTGACTGGACTTCCAGAGCATAAGTCAACCACAGTTGGTGATGGGAGTCGATGGAAATTGCTTATGCTTTACAGCTATTAAAAATGGATTGCTTGTAGATGTTTGAACATTTCACAGCAGATCTTAGCAGTTTGGCCCAATATGTGATGTGTCCTATGTAATAAAATTCATTAATGAAAAGTAAAACCAGAGTTTAATGCAAAAATAGGGTTGTCCTGTGGTATTTTTTTGACTTTTGACAATGTGAGACTTTAGTGAGTTTCACACCTCCCATTCCACTCCACCCCTTTTTTTTATTTAAGGTTAAGGAACAAGTTATTTATTGCTTTGATCCCAAGCATTTGGTGACTTTATTTGCTTTTAACTCAAGAAAAGTAGTCTGTTATAATAATTATATAGAATATTTATTTTACATATAATATATAATAAAATATTTCTTGCCTGTTTTTCCTCAAAAGAGATGGTAAAACTCTCGGGTTCCACAAATGGGTTTTAACTGTGTATAAGTATTCCACATCATAGTTATTTAAGCTTAAATTGCCTTGGGAGGTGCTCCAATTCAGTAGCTAAGCATATTCCTTTGAACATTCCTATTTGTATGACTTGTGAGGTGATCTTGATTACTCTGTGCTTGTATTTTTAATTCTTTAAACATATAGCTGTGCAGGAGGAGAATCTGTTTTGAAGAATATGGTTTTCTGTTTTGAAGAATGTGGTTTTCTGTTTTGCTCTCCACATTTTGTGTGTGCTAAGTGTTACCAAGATAGATGTCAAGGGACATCAACAAGTTTGGGAGCCATTACTTGATCACATTGTTTCATAAAAAGAGAAAGGTGGTCAAACAGATCAACTGTAAAGTAAGGATTGTATGTTGCTCTCTTTTGCTCACATGACTGCCAACGCAGATGCCTAACGACCAACATGGTCCTCCTTAGGGACGTAACAAATTTCAAGATGGTTTAGAACGTTCTTGTAGCCTGAAGATCACTAGATACCGAAGTAGATTCTACTGTGTTGTGCTATCCTATAGGTAAAAAACATAAGTACTATCATTCCTGTGCTTGTTGATAGGTAGAGTCAGAGTGAGGGTTCTAATGATCTGCCTGTGCTACTTTCTATTCTCACTGTCCTGCACTGGAAAGAAAAATGAATGAAGCTGGGTTATCCGTATTATGGTTTTTGTAGTTTTAACATTCCCTACACATTTTCTTTACTCTTTAGAAATCTTAAACAGCAACACTACTGAAGCTGTTTTCAAATTACTGTTGAGAATTGTTACATACCAGTATATTATGCATTTTTCATTGAGTTAGTCTTTTCAAGGTGCTTTGGTTGGATGGTTTTTGTGGTTTGTTTTTTTCTGTGGTTTTGGTTTTTTAAATTCTTTGTTCTACACTGCACCAATACTTGACCTGAAACATTTCCTACTACATTTCGTAATCGCTAGTACAATTTTTCTACCTCTGACTGGAGGTATGTGATGGTACTAGAATATAAATGGCATTCATCAGAACTTGGAAAATTCAATAATCAAAGTGAGGAAATGAGCTTAAGCACAAACTCATCAAAGATGAAGTTAAGTCCCTTTTTCTGTTTTACAGCTTAGTGCTAAAAAAAAATAAAAATGCTGCTTTCTGAAACAGTGGTACATAGCAAATATCCTGTTATTTTCAAAACAATATTCAATTATTCGATATTACAAAAGTAACTTTTAGATACTTCTTTCTTCATAAGCTTCGTAACTAAGCTAATGTCTAATATTGATTCTGAATAATTTAAATGGCTATAAAATTGGGTTTTCATGACAGTCAGTCAGAGACATTTTATATTTAATGTTCATTTAAAGAAACATAGTCCCTTCTTACCTTCTGAATTTCAAAGCCATTAAAGTAATTGCAGGTCATTAAGCTAAATTTCTTTGAATAATCAGGACAGTTAATCTAATTCATGCACCATTTGAACCAATGGACAGGAAAGATTGGAATGCCAAGCGTGGATTTTTGTGAGATTCACTGGGTGGATCTTTGCATGTGCTTATCAGTATTTCCTCAGAAACAGTTACCCCCGTACTCCAAATTGTTGGAATTTGAAATGATGTTCCACTTGCATTGTTAAAAGGAATAATCTTCTAGAAGAGAGGAGGCTTAAGAAAATTATTTCCTTTCCTTTGAATCAACCAATTCATACAGGTCTTTACTGTGCACTGCAGTGCGTTTCACCAGGCCGTACTTTATGGACATTCTATCACAAAAATATCTTCATGTAAAATCCCATACTTGGCAAATGTTGTAATTCAGTATGAAGGAAGCCTGAATGAGAATGTCTTAAAGCATGGAGGCATTATCAGGATAAATAGATAAATTTAATTTCTTAACTTTATTGCTTACTTATTTGGAAGCTGAAAATGCAAGATGATTCCTTGGAGAATAGTGTGTTGGTAATGTAAATGATTTAAAGTACGTAAGGTTCCAGACAGGCGTAGTGCATGTGCATGTGCATGTGTGTGTCTCTGTCAGTGTCTGTCCATCTCTCTCCATTGCTTTCTCACACACCTCCAGCCAACATGATGTAAGGAGAGAGCAAAAATACTGTCTTTAACTGAGATTCATTAATAGGCATGGAACTGAGAGAAAATACCTGGGAGTTCAGAATCTTGGGTAACTGGTACACTGTTGTGTTTTAAGAAAGACAGTATTTTTTCCCTGTACATCAAGGCATGCTAAATGAATGGAATTTGTGTGTTGAACAAGACAGAAACATGTAATGTTCCCAAAAGCAAAAAATACAGCATGGACCTTATTCACTGAAACAGTTGTACAGTTCTGCCAACAGACCTGCTCTGGAACAAAGATAGCAGGTTTTAAAATAGAGAAGAAAATTCCATCAGTTTTGGTCTTAGCAGGAAAACAGATGCTGTTTTACAGTTCAGTCATCGAAGGGACCAGTTTCTGCAACATCAGTCACCTTGTAGAGCTGCCCATTCAGCCTTGATGAACTACTGCTATGAAAAGGACTGATGCTTGTCTTGAGCTTCATAGTTGCTGAGCAATGCCTCTTGTACTGGTAGCATTGCAGCTTCTTTCTTTGCCTCTTTGTTCTCTCTCAGTACACTTAAGTTGCTGTCTTTGTAACCAGTAGGTGTCTTAGATCTGCCTACACCTTTGCAGCAGTGTTTCATAATTGGTGAGTTCTACCAAAAATGGAAATTACATCAAATACTCAAATGCACACTGCTTTAAATAAGTTAAAATCTTCATAACAATAGACTATAAAAAAATAAAATGTTATGTTATTTAAGGAAAGCCATAAAGCAGATGTATTATTTTTATTCTTCACAGGAATTACAATGTACTAAAAAAACCAAAAAAAAAAGAAGACATCTTTTCATACACAAGGCACAAGGTCAGGGAACATTTTAAGCTCTGTGTTGCTGAGGCCTGTCTCCACTCTATGAAGTTCGTAAAGATTAATTTTGGTGGGAGATTTTTCAGTCAAGATGATCCTGGTAGTTTAGACTTTATTTTGCCTTGATACTATCTACTAGATACTATCTACTAGAACAATAGCAAATTGAGTTTACATTTTATTAATAAATAATAAGTACATACTTGTTACTGTTCTTGAATCTAAACGTCTATTAGAAATCAAGTTAATTTCTCTAGATGTTATGTGTGCTCTGAAAAGATCTGATCTGTGTCTATGCTTTTGCCTTTCAGTGTATGCAAGTTAGATGCGTATGTTCCAAAAATGTAAGTCTTGAACTTCAGTTCAAACTGTTAAGATTTTGAGATCTGAACTTCCCTGTGGAATTCACATTGTTTCGTAATCTGACTCAAGATACATACATTTGATTTTACTTACTGATTAAGTGAATATGTTAGCTAACTTCAGGGAAATCAATGGGAATTAGTTCTCATCTTATGCAAGACTTATAGAGCTGTTTTTAATGGAACTGACTATTTTTACATTATGTTAAATGAGATTTCAATCGATTTTTTTTAAGTTTAAAAATGAATACAAATTAATCATAAGAATCCTTGGTTTGGCTTGTGTATATTTTTTAATAAATATTGATAACTACAGTTCTTGTTAGAGGGTTTTGAAGCAGTTGTTATGTCTTTAGAATGTGGAATAATGCACTTAGAAATGGAATGTTATTAGTTTTTATTCAAGTATTAAAATATTACTTATTTTAAATTGATTTCATTTTTGTGATAGACTTAGTGTTACTGATATAATGTCTAAAATACACTCAAATGTGTGTTACAGGTCTCTGCTTAACTATATTTGACCATGTAATAAGGCAGAATAATTTTGACTTGTGAATCAGAATATGGTTTTCTTCTACAATCTCAATATTAAAACCAAAAAAGACTAAAAAAACCTTCCTTTACAATGATAGTAGTTGAAAAAAACTCATGAGCATGTGATGGAACCCATCCTTCTTCAGGACAGCACACTAGAACTTTAATTGAGTTAAATATATGTAGGCTAGGTAAGAAAAATCTATAAATTATTCCCTACAGTTTAATAATGGATTTGTTTATTACTATGGTCTGTTGGTCTGTAAGTGCCACTGCTCAGCTAGTGCATATATGATGTTACTTGAAAAAGGTGATGATAAGGTATTCTTATGCATATACATTGTAGTTAGACTTTTGAATTCTTTGGAGCTCGTTCTCCTTCTCTTACCTTGTTCAAAGCTAACGAACTTTCTTTAGTTCATTCCCTCGTTGACTCACTGACCTGTTAACTTACTGTTTTAACTTCAAAATTATGTTAGTTTTTCAAATTCCTCTTGAATTTCCCTTGGTTTTCATGACCAATTGCCTCCAAATTTCATTTAACCAAAAATAATATTTAACCAAAAATAATACTCACTTTTCATTATGCTCAAAGTATAACCTTTTTAATGTGCATATTTCTTGCAGGCAGTGCTGGCTTATTTCCACTGTAATACATTAGAATGGAAAACTATTAGAAATATTGATTTATCATTTATTATACCAAAGTGATATATTGAAATGAAATTTGGATGCTGTCCAGCCGTCAGATAGCATTGGCATTGTTGGATGGAACTGAATGATCTCATTCTAATTAATATGCTAGTTCCATGTGAAAAGCATAGAGAAAATGTACCTGAGTTGGACAAAAATGGGAGTTCAATACTGAAGACTGCTGAGGTTTATAATTGTTCAAATATGGCACCTTAAATATTTAATATTACATATACAGAAAAATCATCACTTCACTTTCTCTCTCTGTCTCTTGCCCTTTTTTCCTTTTCTTTCTTTCTTATCCTGACTTAACATTATCTTGGTATGAAACTGTTTACATACAATGTATATTGGCATGTAGCACATACGAATGCACAGGGTATGTCTATACAGCTCTACACTGATTATGATTTACATCCTGCAGTGCACTTAGTTACAACAAAGCTGGTTTTAATCAGGCGAGGTTGACATCAAGAGAATTCAGAACTTGTACCTTAACCGTATTGTTCTTATACTAAACCTGTGGTCTTCAGTCTTTGCACATATATATTTTAGCACCTCTTGTAATATGGAAAGCTTAGAAAATAGAGGTATTTTCAATTAGCATGTGTATGTCCTGTTTGTAGGGTGGTGTCTGCATTCATTGATTTTCGTCTTTATTCATCTATTTGACTTATCCTACCCCATCCCCCCCCTTGCTTCTACCAATCAATCTAATAGCCATTGAACTAGCAGATGTGGTTTCTATATTGGCTTTTTTCCCTACAAGCTCTGTCTTGTTATTTATCAGGCTTCTAAAACCTACCTTCCTCTTCTTTGGTTTGTGTGTGAGCGAATGCTGCCATCATTGAAGTTGCTGTCTCTTTCACATTGATTGAGCTTCCTGGGCTTGAGGGATTTTTTGCAGGGCTGGAGTTTTATGGTTGATGTATTTTTGGTCATTTGTCATACAATCATTCCAACCGAGCTGTTTACTGCTCTGAATATCTAATTACTGCAGTGGCAGGGAATGGCGTAAGCTTTAATTTTTACTGAATATTCATTTACAAATAGGAAATAGTTGGTGCTTCTGTTTTCTTTTTGTGAAGATTTTACCTATAAATACCTTTCTATGTTTGTTTGGTTTGTTTCTCATGATTGACAGAATTTTCTTATACTAATATATGATGCAATAGGTTTTTGGGAGGTGTTGTGTTTTTTTTTTTTGGTTGGTTTTTTTTTTTTTTGGTTGTGTTTTTTTTGGTTTTTGGTTTTTTTTTGTTTGTTTTTGTTGGTTCTTTTTAATTAATTTTTAATACATCTTTGAAAATTGGATTGATTTTCTTTATTTCTAATGGTCATCTGCACATGGCATGTTTTAGAGATTGTCTGACATTAATGACAAAAGCTTTTAAAAGAATTTAGCCATTATTTTTCATCTTTGAAAAATACGTTAACAAGCTGAAATAAGTCAGTTTAAATTTGTTTAAGGTCAAAAGAAAATCATAGAATCATAGAATCATAGAACAGTTTGGGTTGGAAGAGACCTTCAAAGGTCATCTAGTGCAACTCCCCTGCAATGAGCAGGGACATCTTCATCTCATCCAGCCTGGCCTTGAAAATGTGATTGAACATACACATGGAATTGTAAATGTAATAACTTTCTCTTTTTTAAAATCTTCCTTAAGGGCCTCACTTTATTTTCTGACTACTATTAAAAGAAAAAAAAAAGAGAAAGGAAAAGAAAAATCCAGATTTTAATTTTTATGCTCTTCACAATGTCCCTTCCTACTTAGTTGCTTCTTGAGGAGGAATTGGATGGGAAAGCATACATTTGGTTTTGTTTTGGTATTAGAAATTTTTGTGTGCTTCTCTATGTCTGTTTAAAAGCATTTTACTTTTCTGGTGTAAGTCTTTTTTGAGTGTGGGCATCTATATTTAATCATAGAGATGGATAAAATCAGAAAATTAATCTTTTAATGCTAAGGAAATTTGTCAGCATAACCTTTAAAATTTGCTAACATTTGAATATTTCATTTCTGTCTGAATCAGCAGGGCTTTGTGTTATTTCTATTATTCATTGTGCCATAACACAACCCATTTAGATTCATTCTGAAAGACCTCTGAAAAAATGCAACACCTTTATCACAATCAGGAAATTGCACTATTAACTGTTGTAGTTTTCTTTGGTTTTACCAAAAGACCATTCTATAAAATCTCTTGCCTCTATTTTAAGTCTCATGCTTAACAGGATCTGGGTTCCTTCAGGGCTACCAAAAAGAGAAATGGGCTTTTGAGAAGGTGTTGCTGGAAACTAGAGCCTGTGCCCTTGCTCAGGCAAGAAGCTCCTGATCACTAAAATAGGAAAGGGACAATTTATTGTCAGCTTCAAGCTGAGAGCTAAGCCTAGGAATCAGAAGTACTTCTCCAGTCGCATCAGCCTCAATCAGAGTTTTCCTACCTTGGGGTTGCTTATTCCATATGTTAGGGACAGCTTGGAATTTAGACATTTTCTTTGCAATATAAAATTTTATAGCAGTCCTGCAAGGGCAAATACAAGAAAGACAATGTGGTGATCTCTTTGTTAATATCTACTCAGTTTGCTTACACTCAGGTGAACTGGCTTTAAATATTCTACATGGGTTTCTCTTTCTGAAAAAAAACCCAAAAAACCAAACAAACCAGCCATTTATCACGTTTATTAGAGAAGGGCTCCAATTAATTTGATTTAATGAAAAGCAAGAAGGCCAATGGCATCCTAGGGTGCATTAGAAAGGATGCGGTTAGTAGGTCAAGAGAGGTTCTCCTCCCCCTCTACTCTGCCTTGGTGAGGCCGCATCTGGAATATTGTGTCCAGT
>JBCJKH010044872.1:0-16134 GCA_039877255.1 Loriculus beryllinus
GCTTATGGCAGGGGGGTTGGAACTGGATGATCTTAAGGTCCTTTCCAACCCTAACGATTCTATGATTCTATGATATAAAGGTCTTTTCCAACCTAAACTGTTCTATGATTCTGTGTTTCCTGACTCAGAACTGGGCTGGAGACCAGAGATTTCCTGAGGCAAGGATGCCCCGAAATCCCTGTCTCTCTCCCCAGCTCCGCTGCCAGGCTCCCCATGGTGTTGCTTGGCCAACACAACCTGTCTCACTGGACTAGGCATGATTTCCAAGCCTGGCCACTTCCAGGGAATGTGCTAAGCAATGTTGGTTTGCCAGAGCATCTGTCTGTGAAATAATATGCAGAAACACACCTTAAGTAGTAGAAAGTGCTGATGAAGCCTTTTCCTATAGTACTCCTATTTTGTTCCTAGTGGGTACCTTAATGTGATGATATAGGTTAATATTGCATGTGGCACTTACATGAAAGCTATTTCAGATGAGCTAATTTGCCAATGCCTTAAGCAAAGGCACCAGTTGGTGGATATTACCTCTGTGTCTAATTACTTCCACCAGCAAGTGGCCAAGTGAAATTCAAGCTCCTAATTTTCATCATTTTTTTATTACTATGAAGTCCTAGGAGAACCAGAAAATCTAAAGACATAGCATTTTATTTCCAACATGCTTTAGGCAGGACTGTCCCAAAAAATCAATTTAAAGAGAACAACATTGTTGTTGGAAGTAAGCCCTTGACTTAGGAGTCGATAACCTCTGAAAAGCAGTGAAGCCTGCAACTGGCCTCCTACAGAACACACTGTGAAGTCCCCATCCTGCAGGCATGCAAGGGCTTAATTGTGTGTGTGCTTGTAGTCCTATGGATTTAAATTGGACAACTCTTAGGTAAACTTCACTGTATTAATTGCATCTGTGGGAGCAAGAGGTCAGCTCTACAAAATACTTTTGTTCCTTCTTGCTATTGTAGCTAGCTAAGAGTTTCCATGAGTAGTTTAACCAAGGTAGATCATATAGAAGAAATCAATTATGAAATGTTAATTGGTGTTTTGAATAATGGGGAGTTAAGAGACAAAAAGCAAAGTTTGTATTCTGGAAACAACTAACTAACCAAACTTCATCTTAATCTTACTAGGGACCACAGAATTTGATCATCCCTTCCTTGGCAAAAGGGTATAAAGGGAGTTTCCAGACTCCCCTGTTCCTTTAAGAAGTCTCTCCCTCTAATTTCTAAGGTGCCCCCCAACCCCTGCTGTCCCAGGAGTAAATCATCACTGGAACCATGCAAGTATTCCACAGACAGCTATATAAATCTTGTGTTACAGCAAAAAAAGAGGGGGGAAACCAGGTAAAACTAACTCAGGACTACCATGTACCCAGGGTTGGTGACACACAGGAGTTCAGGCAGGTTGCCCTGCTGTTGCAGGGCTCTGGGTGCAGTATCATCTCCTTCTCAGAGGAGGAAAATCATAACCTTTTTAACTAAAACATCACTTTTCATGTAGAAATACAGGGAGGGAAATATCCCTACAAGAGCAGCGAGGGAAGGAGCGGGCAGGGTGGAACACAGGCTGCTGCTCAGACGCTGGAGCCCCCCAGGCAGCTTGAGTTTCCAGGCATTGCAGATCTGATTTCAGCCTCAGCCATGGGTAGGCTAAGGGTTAACAGGAGACGTAGCACGTTAACTGTATCTGTGGAGATTATGGCGTGTTTATCCAGTGTTCAGATTTCCTGTCTGAGTGTTTGGATTTCCTGAAATCCCTGCTATCAGCCCAAGTGCTGTCCACTGAGCAAACCTTTCCTCTCTCTCCCCTTTTTTCTCCCCCTTCTGTTTTTTTTAGCTTTGCTCACATGGTAGGTTTTCCTTCCTGCTCTCTTTCCAGTTGTAGTGCCTGTGTCTCCTCACCGGTCAGGACATTTATGGATGCAGATCAACACTCTTAGACTCCAGAACTCTGGGAATTGCCGTCCATTGGATTTCCTTTTTTATTCTTCTTATTTTATTTCACCTTTTTTTATCTTTTTGTGGCAAGAAAACCTGAAGAAACATGCTCTTTTCTCAGCTGCCCATGGGAGAGTATGTTTTAGTCTGAGATGGAACAATGGCCTTAGGTTTGAGGACCAAGACTGGAATGGGAATTCAGACTGCACGCGTCCTGGTGAGTTGCAGAGTGTTGGGGCTGAGTGTGGTTGTTAATGAGCAGCTCTGAAACAGGAACAAAGGCTGAGCACGTCCATTCAACGTGGCTGCTGAGCAGACTGCAAAAAGCAGATGGGTGACGCTGAAGTTAGAACTTTTTCCAAAGAAAACAACTAAAGCCCACTTTTAATTCCTAAAAGCACGCTGCTCTACAGCCCAGATAACTTCTAGGTAAACATTAGTGTAGCAAAATGTATAAGGCCACGTTTTTCGAGTCCTTACTCATATAAGTAACTTGCACTCACATAAGCAACTTCAGTGACTTTAAAAAGGGCTCATGTAATCAAAGACTTGCAGAATGGGGCCCACACTGAGCAAACTGCAATGTCTCAATCTCAGCAAAACTTAAAAGACAAATGAGTTTTGTAAGTGCCTTTGCATGCTTCCTTGGCCTTTTATGTTTTATTGTTGATCTAGATTTAAGTTTTAAGAAGAAACTACGTGCCAACTATTTCTCTTATTGTCTCTTAAATAAGTTTGCAGTAGGAGTGACAACGTATTTCATGCAGCAATGTTCTGGGAGGCCAGAAAGGGGCTTTCTGTTGGAGGGAAAATGCTGAGTGTTCTGCTGCTCTGAATAAACTGGAGAGCTGCATCCAGACGTGAGGTTCAGCTAGGGTTTTAGATTCATTTTTGAATGTGAGAGTCCATGGTGGCATTGTTAGGCTTAGGTGGGTTTAGTTAAACCACGGTCACAAATGCAACAAGTTGACCAGTCTCAAAGTCAGTGACTCAGCATTTGAAGCAGAAAAAGTCTTCTTTTCAGAACTCCTTAAAGCAGATTTCACTGCTGGCACCCACGGAAGTGTTGATGGAGTAAGATGTGGCAGATAAAGCATCATCACTGTTGCAACTTTTGTTCTGTCCCATAGCTGGAGGCTGTGGTTGCGCTGAACATTCCTAAGCTGCTCCTTGGAGCTGCTCCAGGGATTCGACTTTCTAATTTTAAGGCAAAAAGATTGATTCAGAAATTGCTTAGATGTTAGGAAACATCTGTAGGAAAACCAGATTTCCACAATAATTTTTCTTCAGCCTTTGTTTTCCTTAGACTATTGCATATGTCCTGAATTCTTGTGTTTAATACTGCATGTCAGTCAAGAGACTTTAACATTTAAATTCTTGGGGTTTAGCAGGACAGAATGCACTCCTGTTTTATACCAGTAAAGGGAAAGATCCTTTTTCCAAATTCTTTGCAGAGCTTCCAAATCTGAAGTTTTAAACTGATTGCCTGGTGTGCAGGCTTTCCACACAAACTTTTGAATGTGATCCTGCTGCTCTTCAAGGTTTTCTTCGGTATCAATGGAAAGTTTTTGTGAGACCAGCCAGACCAAACTCATGTCTTCTCTGCCTGCAAGCCTGCAGAGATTCAACTTTAATTATTAACATGAGGAAATGATGAAGCTGAAGGCATTTTATGCATTGAGATGTCAGTTCTTGCTGTGCATGTAGGTGTTTACTTTCATTGTAAGGGGTTGGCAGGGAGGACAAGGAGCCCCTCACCTGAATTAGAGTGGATCATGGTGTCCTGCTTTGCATTTAACATGCAATTTGGTGGTCTTTGGTCATGGATGCAACTAATCTGGCTATAACAGAAATGTGCGCTTCTCAAAGCTGGCAGAAGAGATGAAATGTCACCAAGGATCAGTGAACTGCAGAAGATGCAGAGTACAAATGAGGACTCAGTGGAAATATAAAGACTTCTCTACGTCTATCTAAATCTCCTGTTTAAAGTAATTATGTTGGCTTTCCAATGAGCAGGATGCTTGCAACTGGGTGTGTTGTGGGGTTTCTTCCCCGTTTTTTTACAGGACAGAACTTTCAGTCAGGTTGGAAATGCTGTGGGAATAGTTTTTTTGGTGGTATTTTAGTATTTCCTCTTCTGCTCACACCCAGACCAGGAAGTGCAGAAGCACAACCTTCAACTCATTGTGTACATGTTTCTTTTTATAAACCTGAATTCCCTTCCCTCCTCCTTCCCCGCCCCCCCCTTTTTTTCTTTTTTGTCCTTATAGCTTTCACATAGGATTAAAGTTCTGCTTGATTTAGACTGTGAGAATTATTCATACCTCTTCATATAGCTATACCAAGCACTAAATAGTTCATTAATAAGTGATTATGACATTAGTTTTGAATTATCTAAGTGCAATATTCCCAACTCAGCTAACCATGGGCAATAATGTTAATGTGCCAATATCCCCCAGTAGATGTTTCTGCTGGCGTTTACTCCTGAACCTTCACCAGTGCGAGGTCTAACTGACCACTAAAACCTACTACTCAGTTGCCCATGAAGAAGTTCTGCAAAAGGTCATTTTCTTTGTAACCAGCCGCATCATTAAACTCTTTCAGATTAGAGACTTCAAGCTTTATTCTTTTCCTACCTCTTTCTCCCTTTCTGCACCAGTGAGGAGGTTCAACTCATGCACCCTTACTCCATGTGTCCAACTCATTCACCATCATGACTGTCAGTCCTCCTGCCTTCCTTGCTGTTGTTGGCAAGTATGGATAAACAATTTTGACAGGTATAGAGTCCTGCAGGGCTAACTTCACACACACAGTGATGTTTCTCTGCTCAGATGATAAATGGACCAGATGAACTGAGACACTTTCTCTGAAACTGTTCCCCGCATCCAAAGCTTTTAGACTCTCCATTTCACATCGTTTTCTCCAAAAAGCAAAGAATGCAATCTGGTTTCATACCTAAGTAAAGCAGATCACATTTGGATTGCAACTTTTCCTTCACGACTCTTTAAGCCACCTTGTAGGGTCTTTAATCCACCATTTTATAAATGAAAATAAACTTCAGATAAATCTTAAATTTGGTCCCCCCCAGAAGCAGCGATGCTTTTTGTGTATTCTCCTCTATCTCGGCTGGAATTAACAAAATCCATCTGTCTCTGTGAGTCAGAAGAAAAGCATTCCTCTTTTATAAGAATTAAGGGACATGGGATAGGGCAATGTCAAAGAGCAGAAGTCTTCCCCCAGCTCAGCATTTGCACGGCAGGCATGGAGAGGAGGTCGTGTTTTCGCTTCCCATTCATGGAACGAGCTAGATTTACACCAGTGAAGGACATGGCCTGTGGTGTGCATGGCCACGGCTGTCGAACAAGGCTCCTTTCATCAGCAGTAAACGTGAACAAACGTGCGAATGGCACCAACCAGTGCGCACCGCAGTGTGGCGGCTGCTGCCAGCTCGGAAAAGTCAGAAGAAAACTCTATTTTCTTCTCATCAAAAGCAAAAAGAGGAAGCCTCCCCCCCTCCCCTTCCACCCCCACCGCTACCACCCTGGCTCGAGCAAGTTGATCCATAGGTATTTGTGTGGGGGTTTGTTCTCCGCGGTTAACCACATAACAATTTGAAGCATGTGGCTAGCTCAAAAGAAACTGCCTTTAAACGTTTGCAGGCTGTAATTGTGTTAGGGAGAGCGGAAGCGCTGAACATCCCACAGCAAGGTCCTGTGAAGAGGGAAAAAAAGCCCCCTGACTTTATCTCTAGGAGTTTCTCTTCTTGCCAATGCTCTGCAGCCAGGGCCAGATGTTCCCCACCTCCTGTTTTGTGTCTTTATTTGGCGTGTCAGGGCAAGAAACAAAACCGAGAGAAAAGGGGTGGTGATGAAGGGGAGAGCATTTCAGCACACAGCTTTCATAAATAAAGCTTGAGTAATAATAACAAACAAATTGGAGAAGCCTTACCATGGAGCTGAGTGTGTCTGAGACCACTGGGTGATCCCCAAAGGATGTCATGGCAGGCAGTGTGGGGCTGACGACCAGGCTCCAGAGAGCCAGCAAGAAGAATCCCTCATCAGGGTGGTAAAATGCTCCATTCAAACTCTTCCATCCCTCAAGCCTGAATCTGTTGGGCAGAGAGGAAAGGCTGGAGGGAGCCCATTTGCAGCTGTGCTTGTGGGAGTAAAGATACCAACACCGCATGTTGCCACAGATCTTGTTATCGCAGAGCCATGGGGCTATACTAACATCCAGTTTTAACAAATTTCGGGCTTAAGGAAACCACTAAAACTGAACATTGCAACATTTCCCCACAGGAGGAGATGCCTGTGAGACATTCTACAAATGGTTTGTGACTCCCAAAGGTCATGAGCTTTTAATTTCCATCCATTTCCACTGTATTCTCAGTCTATGATTAGGAGAGCCTTTCCTTGGCTACAAACAGACATGCTCCTAAGTGTTCATTATTACACACATAAAATAGTGCAATTAATCAAATACAAATTAAGTAGTGCAAATACACAAATAAAATAGTGCAATTAACACAAATGACACAAATAAAATAGTGCAATTAATCTTCTTCACCCCGCTCCAAGCCTCTTTTGTAATTCAACAGGTAAAAATACCATATCTGCACAGTCACCAAAATAACTCCTGTTCTAGGAAAGCCAATGACTTCTGGAGTGTGGCCTGAAGGTTGAAAATTCAGCCTGCTCTGGAGAGAGGGTAAATAAGGCATTACCAAGTCTTCTCTCTCAGTTACAGTGGCTGGAGCTATGGCCTTATGGCACAGGGATTGGGTGGGATTGCAGTTAGAAACCAAACTGTGCCCCGTGGTCCTGCAACCACATGCATTTCTCCATACCTATTCTCCATTCTGGGGTTTAAAGAAATCAACTTTTAGTCAGTGGCTGAACTACAGCCCTGATATTGCACCTTTTGGCACTAATTTATAATCACTGCAGGAGAAGTGTGGCTGGCTCCCCTTTTCTTCTTGTTCATCGGTGGAGTAACCACAAGGGAGCATGTACATGGGAAATGCAGGCACATGCCTGATGTGCTCCTCAAAGCTGCTGGGGCAAGAAGAGGGAGATGTCTCCTGCAAAAGCTGGCACAGCTGCATGGCCTTTTTATAGCTGTTGGCCAAAAGTGATTTTATTCCAGCCAGAACTGCCAGCCAGAGAGGCAGCAGGATGTTTCAAGGCACTGGGAGAAGCCTTATGGTATCTAGATTCAGCTTAACTCCAAGCCCTTAGCATAATAATATAGTTCTGTGTAAGAACATAAAACCATCTGAGCCAACACTTCAGGATCCTGTCTCCAGTAGTGACTGACATGTGTAGGATGCAAGAGTTGAGTAGGGAGGACATGTAACCGTATTACCCCAGACTATGGCTTCAACATTCCAGGATCTCATCTGGAGAATCTTCTGAGCCAGATCTCATACCTAGTATGAGCTTGTCCTGCAGATATTTGCAACATGGATTTTCAGGCTTCTTCCTGCTTTAACTAGTAGGCATTTTAAGCATCCATTTAAAAAAAAAGAAGGCTGATACGGGTACAACAAATTGGTAGGCAAAAATGGGTGGAGAAATTCATGGAACGAATTTTGTCTGAACTTACAGCTATTAAATCATTACTGATTGGGAGGGTCCAACCCTAGTCTCCTATGTGATTTATAGTAGTGCTATAAACTGAATGTTGTGGAAATATTGCAGATTTATTTGTGGGTAAATAAGATCTCTACCAGCACCATGGAACTCTAACATTTATTTTATAGAATTTAGCATGAAACTATATACCTACTATCCTTCTGCATTCAAATCCAAGCATTTCAGTAGCTGACCAAATTAATTACTGAGGTAATCATTTACCTAATGGTATATTTGTCATTGAATGCATAAGATAGCATTTTCTGCTGATGCAGGACACTGGCTTCATCTGTCAGATCAGAGGCAGATTGTAGTTGCATATCTTTTAATAATTATTTCTGCAGGTGTCCTTTTATTCCCGTTCATAATTAGTAGCTGAGTACTTAGCAGAGCTTGTCAGGATCAGTAATTCCTACAATACAGTAGTTATCTATATTCATGAACAGAGAGGAGTTCTACATTGGTAGAATAATTTCTGAAGATATTCTATTAAAGCTAATGGGTATCATAATTTTACATCAAACGTAGAGCTTTTAAATTTCTATCAACCAGCAGGGTATAATTCTGATCTTACACTTGTCCTAAACTAATATCACAATTTGATTCCAGATTTAAGCAATAGTAAGACAGGTCTTAGCCAGAAGCCCAGCTCTCCCAGGTCATTTAAACTTTATTGTTTTTATTTTCTGTATGTTTATGATGTTGTGGTTGAGAAGGAGTTATCGTGTTCACGTGTTGTCCAGGATGGGGTTAAAAATCTACTTCTGACCCAAGATGATCTACAGTTGGTATTTGTTCCCACTGCTTACACAGACAAATGGTATTTGGCTCAGTTGAAAGACATTTCCTTACCATTGAGAATATTAAAGGGTGCCAGTAGCAGCAGGAACAAGGATAAAAAGGTGATTGTAAGTCATGTTTTGCTCCTGTTTTGCTAGAGCCGCACAAGGGCCTACCTGACACCTGGTCTGAATTACAGATATCTCTTGACTCTTGAGATTTATGTTCTTCTTCACAGAGTTCCTAGGAAGCTCAGTAATTATGCAGTCCCCCCTACAGGGTGGGATATACATTATACATATATGCATATGCTGTATCAAAAAATCCAACACCTTCAAGTACAGAGAACAGCCTGGCTGTAAAGTTCCTCTTCAGCCAGAAGCCTCCTTCCTGAAAAGGATCATTTTTAGCACTAATTCTGCCTATTTTAAGATTGTTTAATTTACCTAACAGCCAGAAGGTCTAAGCCGCTCCTTCTCAAGGCTGCAATAGGCCTATGTCCTGTGAGTCATATCTGCATGAGCAAACATCCTCTGATCACTACAACTTGAGCAAAAGAGTTAGACTTAAAAATAAACTCCTACTATGTATTTGTACTATTAGACAGGTCAGGCACAGAGGAAACATGACCCCAACCACTGAGACCAGTTTTACCCTGACTGTAAGGAAAACAAGGAGTCTTAGACAACACTTTTTCATGGTGCTGGATGCTGAAGGACATCTTATCACTACAGGGAGTCTTATTCATGTTGTGATTTACATCCTGGGAGAAAAAAAAAGAATTTATATAATGGAAATTTAGATCATTCAAGTGGAGTTTAAGTAACATATGTAACATATAACAAGGAGATTTAGATTGAATATAAGGAAGAAATTCTTTATTGTGAGGATGGTGAGGCACTGAAACAGGCTGCTCAAGGAAGTTGTGAATGCTCCATCCCTGACATTGTTCAAGGCCAGACTGGATTGGGCTTTGAGCAACCTGGTCTAGTGGAAGGTGCCCCAGCCCATGTCAGAGGGGTTGGAACTGAATGATCTTAAGGTCCTTTCCAACCGAAACCATTCTATGATTCTATCATATTTGCAGCCTGGTCTCTATGAGTGAGGCTGAGGCAATTGCACTGTGCATGCATGTGTCCCCCCCAAAGGCCCCTCAACCAAGACAGATGGAGGGCCACAAGTAGCAAGTCCTCCTACACATTTTGTAAAACCAGGCAGAAGGCTGGAAGAAAACAGCTCTGTAACCTCTGACTACCTCCTCCCCAAGCAAAAAGCCACAACTACTGTGGGGCAATAAGACAATTTCCACAGAAGTGCTGTGCTCACCACAACCTGGGGAAAAGCTTCCACAGGCATTTGCCCTCCAGTCTGCATGTGTGGGGCTTCAGAATTCCCAGTTCCTCTTGGTGTTCATGCAAACCTGTACGTACCAGTGTAGCCTTCGAAGCAATAACAATTAGGTGAAAGACACCTGTTGTTATTTATTGTAGCACTTAAATTCTCACTCCTTGGAAGAAATGCCTTCTTGCAATATCACAGGCCATTAAACCACCGTGTTAATGCAAAAAGCGTTTCCTGAGGATAATAATATCCTGACATCAGAATTGCTTTCATAGTACTGCTGGTCGCTACTACAGTGGCAACATTTTGCTTAGACAAGCAATACCAGGCAAGGACCTTGTTTGCTGAAGCTTAAATAAAAGCTTAAATCAGTGATTTTCAAAATCTAGTTGCCTAAAATTCAGACTCTCAGCTCATAACAAAGTCCTGGATAAATTATTTCAATGTCATTTTGAAAGTGAGGTCAGTTATTTCAGTCCATTGAATAGGATTTGGGTAGACACCAGTTCAGCACTTCCTCTTGAGTTTCCCAGTGCAGGACAATGTAACTGAGGCCTGAGCTGCAGAACATTTGGTTTTGTAATTCAAGGCCCTTTCTAAATAGAAATTATCAGCTGGGCCAGACTGTTGAAGACAAATCAATTTGTGTCTCAGAGAAAGACACTGGGTTCCCTCCAGAATGTGAATGTAAACGGGAAAGAAACTCAGATCCCCAGAAAAGGCAAGTTAGTGCTTTCACTCCTTAACACCTCCAGCCATCTGCAATGTATATTAGTTTACCAGGTTTAGCAGGAAAGTGGTGGTCATGAACACCAGCACGGAACAGTCTCATCCAGCTCCTATCCCAGATGCAAACTGCAGGGTTTTGCTCTGGTTCCCACAGATACAACACAATGGAGAAGGGAGGACCGCAGTGACCAGGCAGCGAGTGAACACTGGCAACACCCTCTGGTTTCGACAGTATCACAAGAAAGTATGTTTCTGCTTTGTCTTTTCCTGTGTATGACAAAACCAAACAAGATAGTTGTTTCCCAATAAGGAAATAGGTTCATTCTGGAATGCACTGAGCAGATCAGGTTCTTCTAAGGATGAAAGATACACATGTGAGATTACAACATTTTTAAGCCCTCTCAGGATGTTTGTGCAATATTAATTGTGTCAGCCACTGCACTGTTTCTGCAGCAAACAGTAGACCTGAGGTAAGGAAACCTGGCCTCATTTGTGCTGTTAATGTTGTCTTTCTTAGAAGCAGAAGCTATTTGCAAGATCATAATTTCCCTCACAGACAGTATTTTAATTGGGGAAGAGTTCTTTCAGGAATAATAGTCTTACTTCTATTCCCATCTGCACAGTATTTTCCTGATCAGGAGATCAAGAGAAAGAGGATCTGAGCAACTGCTTCTCTAAGCAATAATGAACAGAGAGCTGTGCAGTAAATCATAATGTGCAATAAAATAGAAAACAAAATTTGGCTGGAGATTAATGACTGGAATGGGACAGTGAATTAAACTGGATCAGATGTTCCCTGGAAAAAAGAATCTGAGTTAGATTCACAGCTCTCTATGGTTTTGGTTTTGTTTTTCACAAAGGAAGATTTAACATGATTGTTTTGCAACTACGAACAATTTCTAGGCCTTGCAGAGTGGTCTTAAAGGCCCGCAGGAGGGGATAGGCACTGGCTGGAAATCCTGGTCTCACTCAGGCAGGAGAGGGAATTGAGCATGGAGCCTTCCCACAATGCCACTACCTGCCCAGATGTTACAGGAGGCATCACATTTTTACAAGATATGAAGGGCTGATTTCAGTTCCCACCTCCAGAGACACACTCATGACTTCAGGTCTGCTATGGAGGCAGATACCCTTGAGATTTTGAAGGCTGTGATCAAAGCCCAGTTGCATCCATCCTGTTCCTTGTTAGATGGCTTACATGCTTCCTTCTTGTGTGCCTTCTGTGAACACACTTGTAAGCGTCCAGCCTTCCAGAAGTTGGTTAAAAAGATATATGGGCAGCTGACTCCAGCTTTTGAATTATCCCAGGGACTAAGGTAGCCAAAGGCTTGGTGTTGTTGGCTGTTCACGCCAAGCTCCCTTTATCTTTACTGATGACACAGTCAGTACAGACAGCTGAAATTAAGTTGTAGCTCACCTCATCCTACAGAAGTAGATATTTCAAATAGAGATACTAAAGTCAATGTCTACAGAGGCCAGTTTGATTCATAGCCTAAGCTGCCTCTTCTACTGGTTAAAAGAGGGAGAGCAAAATGCTGATCCCAGAGGTGACACCTACCCAAAGATGCTGTATGCACTGTTCATTGCAGCATGGTCTTACTTCTACCTGAACCATATCATAGCAGATACAAGACTGTGCCTCTAATTCCACATTCAAGAAGAGGTGCCAGGAGCAAGAAAAAAAAAAAAAAGAAGCTTTTAAAATAAACCCCCAAACCCAAATAAGGCATACTCAGCTTGGTGTTCCAGTGCCAGATTTCCTTTGGATTTTGACCTTAAGCAGAAAAACGTTTTGACTTCTAGGGCTGAAGAAACTTAAAACTGTAAATCAGTGACAGGGATTGGCATATCCTGTTGGTGGTTTTTCTAATCAGAGATGTCTCTTGTTTTGTTCATTAATATCTCAGAGGTAGGAAGCCAAAGCTGCAGAAGTTACCACTGACTGTTACCACTGATTGTGCTAGAGATACTGAAACCCTTTCCCCCTTTAATTAATTTTATTTGCTGAACTGAAAGTGAAACAAATCAATAGTATGACAGATTGAAAAGCTCACCTTTGTAGGCACAACGTGAAGGGAACGCGCACACATCTGCCTTCTTGCCTGCTCTCAGGCACTTGGCAGCTCTGCAGCATTGGATTTAGTGACTTTGTCCTAGTAACTCAGTTTCCTCAGGCTTTTGTAAAAAATGGACTTAACAGCAGATGCCTAGAGCCAGAAGAAGAACCTGGTTACGTTATTAAAATCCAGAATGCAACACCATTTTAAAATTCATCAAAGTGCTCAGAACAAATTCCCCAGAGATTGGGGTTTAGTCATTCCAGGTTTCTCCAGCTCATTTTGATAATTGCCCCTTGAAATAGTTGTCTTTCTCTTTTTTTTCCTCTCATTTTTTTTAACACTGCCACTTGGCAAGTATTCACTGAGCAGGCAGCTCTGCTCCACAGCTGCAGAAGGGCAGAAGAAACATCAAGATTCCCACCATGCACATCTCTACTTTTTACAACGTGAGGCAAATCACATCTGAGTGCATCTGAAATAGTCATCTCACTGTCACCTGATGTTAGAAACCCATTAGCCAGTTTAACTCATTAATGTACTGCTAAAATTAATCTATTTATGAAGTGATTTATTAATTAATAGGAGCCATTTTTAACTACCATCAGTGCCTGCAGACACTCAGTCTCAATGCTTTCCCACCTTCTTGAAAACTGTATGGTTAGATGCCCAAAGAAGTAGTAAATGCTCCATCCCTGGCAGTGTTTAAGGCCAGGTTGGACAGAGCCTTGGGAGACATGGTCTAGTGTGAGGCATCCCTGCCCATGGCAGAGGGGGTTGGAAATAGATGCTCTTAAGGTCCTTTTCAACCCAAACCATTCTATGATTCTATGATTCTATGATTCTATGATTCTATGATTGCTTCTGTCTCAGTATAAATTCACCAAGGAAGACAGTCATATGAGCTTTGTCAGGAAACTGATACAAATGAAACTGAAAAAAGGAGGTTACTTTTCTGCTGCATTGTTCTTCTCTTGGTAAAAATATAAAACTTATATTACAACATATGATTGCATTGTATTTTCTTGATTTAACTTCTTCTATCCAAGAAAAACTAAAGATCATTACAAGCTCTCATTAGATTGCCACTGGAAAGCATGTCAGCATCCACATTAGTGCACCAGTAGGTTTGGGTTTTGGGAGATTTTGGGATTTATTATAAAAGTTTGTTTTTTTTAAATATTAATTTTCTTGCTCCAGGCGCCTCTTTTTGAATGTACAATTAGAAGGACAGTCTTGTATCTGCCTATGGTATGGTTCAGGTAGAAGTAAGACCATGCTGCAATGCACTTAGGGCATGCAGCTCTCTCTCTTTTAACCAGTAGAAGAGGCAGCTTAGGCTGTGAATCACCTGGCCTTTGTAGACATCGACTTTAGTATCTCTATTTGAAACATCTACTTCTGTAGGATGAGGTGAGCTACAACTTAATTTCAGCTGTCTGTATTGACTGTGTCATTAGTAAAGATAAAGGGAGCCTGGCATGAACAGCCCAGGCAAAGATACTTTGTCAGATACATCCCACTTTTGCATCCTAAAAAGTTGAGTCAGAGCACACTAAAGTGGATGCAAAGAATGTCATTTACATGGATATGTTGTATGAAGTTTTAAAGGCCCTGTTCTGTCACTTACTTCAAGTTAGTCTCATTTTCCTATGCAGATACCATATAGATTTCAAAAAGCATGCTTATAGATCCAGGCATGACTCACTGTAGGGGTAGATACCAACATGAAGGACAAAAGAAGAGAATATTTGGGACATCTTTGTATTCTTGTTTCTATATGCCTCGTATTTGGGGTGATTCTGCAGAGATGCTTTGATAGTTCTGCACTCAGCTGAAGGACAAGATAGGTAGCAGTATTATATCAGCCAAAATACGTGACATTTTCACAGGTCTTCTAAGTAGGAGAGTGGCACTGCTTGGTGCATGTTAAAGAGGAAGGCATGAAAAACACACCACTTTGGAGGGCAGCACAGTACCAAAACAAGAGGGGTTGGCAGAAGACACTGTGGAGTCATCCTTGTGATCTAAGACTGACTCCGCACTTGAGACATCAGACTGAAGGTGAGCACGTCAGTCCATTGCTTCTGCCACAGACCGGAGCGTGAAGCACTCATCTTCAGTCTGGGGTCTCAAGTACAGAGCCAGCCTTTGATCACAAGGATATACAGCCATCCTACAAATATATTTCCTGTTTATGTCAGGGGGGGTGGAACGAGATGATCTTAAGGTCCTTTCCAACCCTAACTATTCTATGATTCTGACATATCAAATATATTCATTAACTTCTGTGAGATGTTCAGACACAAGGACAATGCAAGACCTTATTAGTGTCTGACTAATCAATGAGGGCTAGAAGCAGAAGTTGTGCTGCTTGCTTTACTTGAGAGCTGTCAACAGGGCAGAAAAGCTGCTGTAGGAAGGACATGGGAAGTTCAGATGCACCAGACTTCTTGTAGAGACAAGCTGATCTTCAACACAGATATACCAGGTTTAGTTCTTAATTTTTATAATGATCTCTTAAATACACATCCAGCAAATGGCTGATATTGAATTCAGCCCACAATTAGTGGCTATTGAGCCACTTAATGCCATTAGGACTTGATGTCACATTCAGATGATGTTATAAATCTGTTATCTATATACCTATGTATGCATATATAATCTGTACAAATTATATATGTACAAGCTATTTTGCTGTAGACTACATACTGAGTAAATAATTAAGCAGCTACTAAGCTTACAGAGAAGGCGTGAAGCACTATTATGTGTTATTAGCCCCTCATAGTCTTCAGAAGTGGATTGTAAGTGACAAAAAGTCTTGGACTGTGGATGGCAGAATACCCTAGAATACCCTTGACAAGATCAGCAAAAGCTCTGCAGAAGTCAGAGCCTGAGCAGCAGACACTCTGATTAGCTGCTGCTGCCACAAAATGAAAATTCTTCCCTGAGCCCAAGAAACAGACAACGGATATAGTTGGAAGTGATGAAAAGGTCATTCCTAAGTAGATACAAGGAGATTTAACTCACAATACCATTATCCTGAAGCCCTTAGACAAGTAACAAAAGACAGGCTTCAAAGACTGGAGAGTCCTTCAGTCTAAATACTTACACAAATGTCTTTGTCATATATCTGAGTCTTAAAGAAAATTCACCTTTGAATGAGACTGCAGAAAATTACTAAACAAGTACGCTCAAGCCCTCAGGTCCTCTATAGCAATATGTCGTACCATTGTACAGTTGTGATTAATTATAAAAGTGTTGAGTCTTAGAGTTATTGTGTTTTGCAGCATGAATTCCTAAGCCACATCTAAGCTGTCCAGTGCAACTATTCTATAGCACTTGCACAGTCCATATATCCTACTATGATAATTTTATAATCATATGATGAACTAATTTCCATTCTAAAAGTAATGCCATGTCCTAAAACTAGATTCTTTTTCAACTAATTATTATTTCTAGGGGTACTTTTCAAGAAACTATCTGAATTTTTAAGTTGACCTTCCATACATATCAAAACATGTGGGTATTTCAAGATGAATGCAAGAAAGCTCATGCTTTGCCAATAACATAGAATCATAGAATCATAGAATAGTTAGGGTTAGAAAGGACCTTCAGATCATATCCTTCTCAGGCTGACATCAATCCAGTGTAAAACACCACAGT
>JBCJKH010044873.1:0-31258 GCA_039877255.1 Loriculus beryllinus
TGAATCATGGTCCTCTAATACAGTTTCCTACAGTGAAACCGAGAAGATATTAACATTCCAATAAAGAAAAAACCTCTGATTTTAAGAAGGATCTCCTTTGCTGTGAAAGATGCTGCATTATCAGTAATGCCTGCAAGCAACTGAAATTGTTAATACTCCTGGTATTGTACTTGGTGTACAGCTGCCTACGCCTACAAAGACATGAATCATGGTCCTCTAATACAGTTTCCTACAGTGAAACCGAGAAGATATTAACATTCCAATAAAGAAAAAACCTCTTGATTTACTACTTCCATTGAGTGAAATAATTTACAGAATAGAGACAGTGTAAGCACTGGAAGGAGAATCTGCAACACTTATTTCCATGCTGATCAATTACGTAACCTTGGAAAAGTCACTCTGGTGATAATTGCCTCAGTTTCCCCACAGTTTCATATGGAAATAACAAGAAGCAGCAACGGGATGGAACATTAAAGTTAGATGATATTCACCTCAGAAGCTTTCAGCATTTCCATTTTAAAAAGCATGGGCTTTTAAATATATATATTTTAACATGATAGTGCCTTGATCTGAAGACACATGGCTTGAAGCTACTGAAGTGGTGTGCAGGTCTCCAAGAGAGAAACTCTCTCATTCTCCTTTGTGTATAAACTAATTCTAGAACAAGACAGGTCTTGCAAATAGAGAGCAAAGCATAAAACATTTATTTCCTAATTTAAAGCATGACTGAATTTACCCCTTAGATAGGAAAATCCTGCATTTGAACTACCTTCCCTTCTCTCCCTCGAGTTATTACTGAGAAGCTAACATCACAAAGCCTGAGCTCATGCAACAGTTTGTATAATGCAAAGATAAGGTCTTTCTGTGAATTCCAGTTGAATCACATTACTTTAGGTCCACGTTCCACACTCAGGCTGGGACTCCACTCCCCTACACAGTCTCAAGTCATCACTTCATTTAATCTAGACATTCATGATTTATAGCAAAGTTCAGAGAATAAACCAAGCCCTGAATTTAACTGTTCTTTTAACCATGCTAAACTTGGTTTAGACGTTTTTTGTGTGTCCTTTGTTGCTTTGTCTCCATTCCTGTGATACTTACTCGATTTATTTTTCAGGAAAACAATCCAGTATTGTAACCTTTTGGCCAAAATACTTATAAAGCCATACTACTAATCTGGTATTTCTCGCAGACAAAGCATTAGCATTTGCAGCTGAGACCCTTTATTAAATTCAGTGGTATACTATTTCATTTTAAGAGACTACATGATCCATGTCAATGGAATAATATGTGACTGAATTCAGATTTTACAAAATAGCTGAACCATCCAGGATCCCTGCCCTGATTTCAGGGTTTGGTTTCATTTTCAGTTGAGGTATGCTTTGCCCCTTAATACAGTGCTTCAGATTGCTGCTAGCTGTTGAATATGCTTGCCTGTCAGAAGGTGAGCTCGGGGTCACCACAACTGTCATTTCAAGCAAACCCATGGTTTCTACTGCTGTAAGATCACTGTGCCTTATTTCTCTCACCAAACCTTTCACAGAAGCATGTATTTTCATACCCATTTGGACATGTAGACAAGGATGGGAAAACATGCTGCTGCTTGAAGACGTGGCAGAAAGACTGCAGTACAAAACCTTACTTGTCCAGAGCACGTTTCTCCCCTCCATCTCCTCACTGGGACTAGGGAA
Source organism: Loriculus beryllinus (assembly GCA_039877255.1). NCBI lineage: Eukaryota > Metazoa > Chordata > Aves > Psittaciformes > Psittacidae > Loriculus > Loriculus beryllinus. The sequence continues at coordinate 1,692 of JBCJKH010044873.1, forward strand.
GTGTGCACGTTTTGAACAGTACCTGTGAACAGATCACCCTCTGCTGGCTGCAGACATGGTCTCTTGTTTATTCACTTACATTGTTTCCAGATAAATCCCAGTTACATGAAATGCGTCAGTCAGGAAAGGTCACCGGAAAACATCACTCTGCACTCCCACCTTCCCCACATTAAGTACCCCTTCACACACCAGCCTGTGTTTCTGCCCCTGCCTGCCCCTCACCATCTGAAACAACTCCTTGTCTTTGCACCTCCTTTATGAAGCTGCTTATCCTTGGGAACATAACTTGTATACAGAAAGGAGAAGAAACATTATATACATTTTCTCCCTAAAATCAGAGTTAAAAAGGGAATTTTGTCATGGAACTTCATGGAGGTAGTACTTCTCCTTTATTCATCCATGTGTATTTCATTTATTCTAGAAGACACATAAGCATATCCAAACAGACAGTTACAAATCTACAGACCAGCTGGCTGCACCCATATGCTGTGTGTGCCTCAGTCCACCTCCTTGTAAACCCCAGCAGATCCTGCTCCATGCTGAAGATGCCCAGGCTGCTGGGACACAGGACATTCAGGGACCATACTGGGTTCTGCTTGCATTCGAAGCAGTGTGATCTCAGCCACGTTGTCAGGATTACAGTATTTCTTGGTGCATTTCCAGCACAGTAACACAGTTTTAAATGTGTATTTAAAACCATTAGAACTTATAAATTCCTAATGAGAGGCACTTGCTTTACCTGTATAAACTCACTATGAAAGCAATGAAAGTCTTGAAAGTATTGAGAAACAAACTCACAGAACCATTCTGTAATAAATGAGACTGAATACACAGTATTTGCATGGTTTTTACCCCTCTTTTGGCTCCACTGCTGTGTTGCTTTCCTTATTTAACTGTTCTAGTTAAAAGAACACTCCTGACCTAAGAAAATCTCTATCAACCTTATAATTTTTTGTTAAATACCCGGTGGTCATCCACAGGTTTAAAAGTAGTAAAGAGTGGGCATTCCATATTTAACTCTGAGTCACTCCATTGTATGTCACGTAGAGACAACTGCTGGCAGCCTCTGCAAGGACTTTTTCTGAATAAAATGCTTATTGACAGAAATCCCAACTCCAGTGAGCCCTCAGGACTGTGCCCACTCCCTACGATCAGCTCTTACACCATATGTAACCTGTTGTATCCCATAAAATTCATGTTTTCAGGACTATTCCTCCTGAGAACTTCACTCTGAGGAGAAACCTTTAGTAAGAAAGCAGCTGAGCAGCTCTGCTCCAGGGGCCTTTATAAACAGCCAACATACACATCTATCCTCTTGAGAAAGGCCGTGTCTACCAATTGTATCCTACTCCCTTCATGCAGGCAATGGCGTTACTCTTACTTAGAAGATATAAAGATTATAAATCATGCTTTTGGGTTAAACAGCCCAAATTCTACTTCCGGTGAAGAGCTTTACAGTAAAACAAAAAAATCCCAAACCCATCAGCAATTTACATTTTGAGATTATAAGAGGAAATAAATTCACTTTAACATCAAACCACAGTCTTTGAAACATCATAGAGAAATATTGACATTTTACATAGATCAGCTCACTCTTATATGTAACTATTGTGTAGCCTTCTCTACCCTTTCCCTCTCCCAACCCATCTTAGTCAAGTCCTTTGAGGACTGACTGAAGGAGCATCATGGAGAAAAGCAGCTTGTACAAAGACCTATTGCCCCTAAATCTCAAATGAAACTACTGCAAGTGTAGGTGCTTGTTCCTTTTCTGTCAGATACGCATTTGAGAGTCAAATGAATACATCTTGATTTCCTGGCTCGGATGGAGCCTGGCTACTTCAGAATTGCTCTATCAGCCATCCTGCTGTACAGCCCAGAGGCATAAGCTCAGTCTGTGCCAATTTATCAGATCATGAAGTATCTCAGTTTGCCTCAATGCCACACAGATTGGAGCACTGGTTGTGAACGCTGGTTTATATTGATTTTGGTGAAACTGAGCTCTACCAGCCGAAAATCTAGCACCATCTCTAAAACTGACTAATATAATTATTCTAGCTTAAGATCTTCTACTATCATGCATTGTTGCCATTTTTCAAATCACTAATCTCTTCTGTATATCTGACAGCCAGGGCTGCTCACACATCTGTGCATATACTACACTACAGTCAGGAGCACAGATGGTCAAGGAACAGGATTTGATTTATAGCTGCTTATCTTAAGAATTAATGCATAATACAAATATTTGAGTTTGTTAATATTCATACCAATCCTTTCCTACAGGTCATGTTTTACTTTCAAACAGTGAATTCTTATGTCTTACATTAGCTGCAAGGCTGACTTCACATTAAAAGTGGTGTTCCTGCCAGTCAGAAAAGGCTGCCTGAAACACAGAAAGGTTTTTAAGTTCTCCCATTCCCTGACAATGAAAAACTTCTAGATTGCCCTTTTCTCATATCTTGCATACCAAATGCATTTCGAGACATTAGGAACTAAAAGCACACTGACTTTAAACCAAAATCAGCCATAAAGCCATGCCTATTTAAAGCCTATGCAAATCAATGAAGAGATATTATGGACTTGAACTTTAACAGTTTTTAAATAAGGGAAGGTAAAGGCCATTTCTGAGGGCAAGAGTCTGTCTGCAAAGCCTTTTTAGAATCTTTGACTTCCATGTAAATAACCCTATAACATGGGAACATAATCATCCATACTCAGTTTCAAGTTCTGCAAATGCATACAGAGAGACGACACATGTAAAAAGGCAACACAAACGCCTCATCTCATGAAAGAAGAATATCCAAATTACCCCTCTACTCTCCCAAAGTCTCACAAGTTGTCAGAGACTAGACACTGCTGACAGGTTTCACTGTCTGGGCTTGCACCTGACTAACCCTATTTCCCATGAATATGCAGCTCGTATGCTGCCAGAATCTCTCCTTCCACAGAACCGTGATCCGTACAAGTTGTCTGTATCTCCAGCACATACAAAATAAACCAGTATTTCCTACTCTTTCACTAGAATTACACTCAAAAAGTGGAAATTAAGCATTCTATGTGATTATATGCTTTGCAAATCTGCTCTGGAACTGAAAAGATACCGTCTCTTTCTGTTACCAGATTTCCTGTTTCTGTACCCCAGGGGCAGCTGTGGGCCCTGCAATATTTGGTCAGAAGCACAGAAACTGTTTTCTGCAAGCTTTATTAATTCTCAAGCCATTTCCTGTTTCCCCTTTTCAGCCAAACCCACCCCTTTTGGCAGGTACTGCCATACATAAAAACACACAATTCAGTCTTAGGAGATGATCTATGATTTGAAAGAGGTGGAGACCCAGAATGACAGCTACAGTTTTTCAACTTTGCTTTACTGTGAGGTAACCTTTGAGCAAATCATGCTGTACAGAATTCCCCATCTCCATTTTTGAATCCTTTACATAACATAACAGATTTACTCTTTGAAAACATTAAATCAGAAGCAGAGAGTATCCATAAACCAAATTCTTCTGGAGGTGGAAATCAAAAGCAAATTCTGTCCATAGGCTGCATTTTTCTTACCTGATGTTTGGGCAGCTTCTTGTGATACATAACCCAAACCTGCAGAAACCTCCTGCCCAGTTTGAGACATTAGATCCTGGGCCTGCAGAAGGGACAGGCATGTCCACGCTCAGACAGTTTACAAGAGCTCTGCCTGCTTGGAGCTCCTGAACTTCCATCCTAAAAGACTCAGGTGTGCTCAAAAGGTTTCTAAAACAGTCAAACATAAGAAAAATCAAACAAATTCTGGTAACACAGCACTAAGAAATTTAGACCTCTCTCTCTACATACATATTTCCTTGTGGTTTTAAGGTAGCTGTAGTGAAAAGGGGAATTATTCCTGAAGCATCTCAGGAAAATAGTAACAAGTTTGTTGTCATCTGAGGCTACGTACAATTAACAGCTGCATGCAACATCTGGAGCTGTGTTACAACTATTCCTTCTCTCCAGTCCATTAACCTCAGGAGCTGAGTCAGCATTTTCCCCAGAGCCCATTGTCACACTCTGCCCTATGGAGACTTCCTTACTTTCTGGATCATAGTGTCTCCTTGCAGAGAAAGGAAATCTGGAACTAAATTTTTACAGTGTAGATGAATTAAATGTACACATACAGATTATTTCCATGAGCAGCAAAATGCAATCAGTTCCAGGATAAACTGCCAAACCATTACCAATTATAAGGCCAAATAATACCAGGGAAGAGATCACCACAAAGCACTGCACTTTGAGAAGGGTGTATGTAGGCAGATGGACCACTGCTAACATAAAGCAGTCCTAAAGCCACAGAAATTGAGCTGCCTACATTCACACCCTGCATGAGCAGAGTTACACAGGATCAGAGGGTGGCTGCCCTCCCTCATACCAGAGCTGCTCTTTAAAGGGAGTCTTCTTCAGCACTTCAGCACTCCTGGGTTCATATTGCAACACTGATTCAGGGCAAAACATCATCCCACATTTCTGCCCACTGAGGCACAACACTTTGCAGGATACAGTCCTACTCTTCTACTCCCTCTGTTTCGTTCTTTGCTCCTGCTGAACTACAGACAGACTAAGCCTCTCAAGGCTGTGCACATGACTGATACAGTCAGGCAGAAAGGACGGATAATGAAAAGAAAACATGAGGGCTGCTTGTACTCAAGACCCTTTCTACCTCCTCCCTTAAACCACTGTGATTAAAAACACACAGAGCTGCCTGGCCAAAAAAATGAGGAAAACAAAAGGAGGGCGCCCATGCACTCATATCCTGGCAATTTGTGGGAACTGTCAGAACACACCCAGAACAAAAAAAACCAAATTACGACATCTCTTCATAGACCTAAACCTCAGTTCACTGCAGCGCTGGAGCACATGTGCAAATTCACTCCCAGATACATACACTTACATAGAGAAAGTGCTTAACTTTCGTTTTGAAGCAAGCAGTGCACATAGTTCAGTGCTGCTCTAAACACAGATGAATTGTTGAATCAGAACCTAGAATAATTCCTTCATTTTCACAAACCCTATTGACTTAACCAAATTATAATATGTTAAACTATAGTTTCACTAAACCCCATTGATTTGTTACAGTTCAGAGGAAAACTGCTCCTTCCTCTCTCCCTGGCTCCATACTCTCTTTCAAGGGTATATTGGCTCTTCTGAAAGAATTTAGTTGATGGTTTAAATCAGAGGGCTCAGCAATGGCTTAATCTCCTTACTCAGCAACGCGCTGACCCCACTAGAAGGCAAGTTCCTATCACTGTTGTCCCCAAGGAACAATTAGTTTGGCACTAACAATTGCATTGTTCCTTAAGGACAATTAGCAAGATGACAATTAGTAAGACAATTCTAGCTTTTTCACCAACTTGGTAGGCAAATTCCTTTCCCTTCCTTTGTATACCTTTGATATATCTATATTTGTATATCTGTCACTTTGATACCGTGATAGAAGCTGCTTTTATTGAATTCTTCATAGTTCAATAAATTTATCTAAAGAGTTTTTCTTTGAGCAGCAACAGAAATAGCTGCTATAGGAAAAACTGTTCCTTATTGGGAAGAATACTAAAAATGTTAAAAAGTATTGAAATAGACACTGGAACATGGACATCTACAATTCCTGAAAACTCAAGAGCTCCAGTTCTACACCCAGAATACAGTACTGTTTAAAGGAAAATATTATTTCATTCAGCAAAGAGCTTGTCCTTCTTTAAAAAAGCTTATTCTTGAACCTGAGACAGATTCATTTCTATGAATAATCGTAAATGTGACGTGTCTTCAGAGCACCTTTGAAGGAAACTGACTGAAATCCTAACAGCTTCTCTTTGTTCCTACTAACTTGTTAACATTAAGAAGTCACTTTTTGTTCCAGCTTGTCTTTCATAGTGTACTACATTCAGTTTTGGTTCCAAAAATACAGACAGAATTCCAGATATTCTGCTCTGATATGGTAAAAATGATTTGTTTCCATTTTTCAAAGTAAGCTTCATTAAAACTGACAGACTCCCCCAGCAAATCTCAGCTTCACGTGATGGCATTGCCCAATAAGCAAACATTCTTTAAGTAAATCTGAAGCTGCATTATCGAGGAATAATTAATCCCAGATTTTAAGACGCATGACATGCTGAATGTTAGTAGATGGCAATATTTCACTGTTTTTCTAAAGAAATGAGCCAATATTGCCTGTTGTTTCTTTGCATTAACATTAACTATTTGAAATCCTACTCTCCTAGTCTTCTTCAATCCAAAGAGTACAATTACAGCACCATAACTTAGATCTATAGCTAACAAATTCCTTTGGCACCTATCACTTTCAAAAGAAAAGCCTTATGGAAGGTGTTGCATTTCCCACCTGCAGCCCTCTTTACATTACTACCACTGCTTATGTTTGGACTTGCTTTGCTAAGTGAAAACCTCTTCCATAAGTGTGCCCCACTCTCCTGCAGAGGTGACCTCCTCCACAGCTCTCAGCAGAAAGAAAACAAATCTGTGCTTCAGAGCCTAATGTCCTGGCACCGCAGGACTTTGAGGTACAGAAACCCATGAGATCACATTCTTCCTTCACTCAGCCATGTGGCACACTGGCACATGTGAACCCTGATTAAAACTCACCAAATTGCTAAATAGATGCCAATCATTAGATTATTACTTGCTCAAGACAAGGGAAGATTCAGAAAAGGATTAATATAAATCATTGCTTCCCAAGTCCTAATTCAGTCCCAGTTCCTGTTTAACAACCATGACTTGTGAGAAGTAGTGCCTGTTACAGATGTTGGTAGGATGTTCATCTAGTCTTGCATTCATGCCATAGAATGCTGATAGGCAGAAACATACACAAGAAAAAGTATCTAGTCTTGTACAGACCATTGTACAGCTCTACTACCAATAGCTACATACTTTCCCTTAGAAAAGGGAAAAACCTCCACCTCTGCAGGGTGGTATTAGCAGGCTGATGAGGCCAGCAGGCCTGTGGGCAGAGACTGATGCTGGAGAACAGCTAGATGTCACTTGAGGACACAAGAGAGACTTGCCCCAACATGCAGAAAAATTCAGACAGTATTTACTGCAGAATTAAATATCCTGTCTTAAAACTATTTCAGTCTCCCTAACTGCACATTCATTACCACACTTGCTCAGATAAACATGGGCGCTCGCTTTGAAATGAACAAAAACATCAGTTCCCTGTTGGAAATAACAGGAAAAATGCCCTTAGTTTTGTTCCTTAAATATTTCTTAAGGACAGTTTGCAGAAGGGAGAGAACTCCCTGAACACCTCCCTCTGCCTAAATACTCTTTCCCCCTTTACTAAATAAGAGTCTTTTGGAAGCCACAGCTCCTGTAACTTTAAACCTGGGCTGAGATCATCATTTTAGTACTGACCAAACAGAATGCAGAGGGCGGGCCTGGTCCTTCTTTGAGGACCACCTTAGGCATGCTCCCACCCCTTCGCTAAAGCAAATAATGCTGACTCCACTCAGCTTTCCTTAGTTGTATAGTTATCATCTGGGAAAACCTTCCCCCTCTAGACTACAGCAGTTAAAGGAATATTTGGAATACCAAAGTATTTTTTGCAGCAATTTCTTTTCGTGATCTCAGTTCTCCAAAACCTGACCTGAATTTGAATCCACCTGGTCTCAGGATTGGAAAACTATTCTCAAAGCAGATCAAAGATGTTTATTATGATCAAAGTTCTATTCTTCATCTTCGTTCTAGGGAGAGTACCTTTCATAGCACTTGCGGAAGAAGGTAAGAAGAAATGTTGGTTACAATGATTTCCAGTTGTTTCCTGTAATGTAACAGTTTGTGTCCTTACTCAGAGCCATTAGAGTTGCTCTGTCCTGTTTGTGAAACTTTCCTTCGAATCCTTAAGCTACTCTTTGGCATCTACAATGGCTGTAATTGGGAAAGAAATACATCCAAAGTTTTCAGATGAGTTATGCTCTATTAGAAAAGCGTTTTCTCTGTGTCTGTGTCAAAGAAGAAGGGTACAAGCAGACAGGGAAGGCACAGCATCAGCCCTTGGAATGTTTGTAGTTTCACTGTATATATGCAAAGACGACTGCAAGCAATAATTTAGTGGTAACTGGTATTTAGGTGGTGAAACTCTGTGACAGTAACTTGTAAATCTTTCCATTCAAAAGTTCAGCTTCAGTACTTTGAGGCATTACAACAGCTTAGAATTTGAGCCTTATGCAGGATTTTGCTAATACTAACTTAGCCGTAAGCAATGTATACAAGTGAGGGAAACCAGGAAGAATTATTACACAAGACAGATTGAAGAGCATTATGTATCTACTCAGAAAGTTTATTTGGCAAACTATTTATTTATAATTTTTTAAGAAAAATAAACCACACACTTTCAGGTAAAACAGATCGTCTTTTTACAGCTAAAGAAGAGTCTAATTAACAGTAAATCAGAATTACCCTGAGCACTACTTGATTCCAGGAATTTTGCATTCAAAAAACTCTACTCTTTCTGCATAGTATTTGACTCATTATGAATGAATTGGCCATCAGGCAACGTGCCTGATGTGTGAGGTATGTGCAAACAGAAAGTATGCCTGTAGTGGTAAAATACAGCTGCTGTTGCTATGGAACATGTCCCAAGTCTTAGTGCTCTGAAACAATAAACAGAGACTCAGCTTGCTTGTCTTCCAAAGCATAAATCTACTTGTCTGACTTAGATTTAGGGACCCCAATTGAATGATGTGACCTAATTTTGGCTTGGTGTCAATCTGTACCATTATGCTGCAACAGTGGGGCTATATCAATACACAGGATGTGTGAATGTTGGTTTGAGACTTCTAATGGTAATTCCAGGTGCTCTGGACTGGCTGTCAGAATGTGAGGCTGGAAGCTTGGAGTTGCAATTCAAAATTTCACAGAAAATGTAAAATCCACAGAAATTAGGCAAGTCCCAACTATTCCTTTCTAGGCTTACCGAGCCAGCTTACCTGAGAAAGTATCAGTATTACCTGGACCAACACTTAAAACCAAGAGAAATGAGGAAAAAACATCCGAAATTCATAGAATTCTCTCCAGCAGCTTCTAAGATACCAGAATACCAGATACCTTTTCTTGTAGGAAAAGGTCTTTCATCTTCATCACAGGCTTTTGGGGAATTTTTAAGTACATTTTCTTTCTCTCAAGCTTAAGAGAAGGAGCCCAGCAATGCTCAGGTTGAAATCATGCCAGCCAGAAGAATGTTGAAGTATTTCCTGCGTGCAAGATTCTACTTCTATTTCCAATATAGTTTGCTTTGAACTCCACACTTGGATCTAGAACACAGTTCACAGTATTTAAGGCCTTCTGTGTCTCTTTAGGTTTTATGACTTCATGTGGAACAAGTCATTTCAGATAACCTCTAAAGCACATACTGGGAAAATAGACTCCAGATATAAGCAAGTCTCAATAATTTAGCACGTGTATCCGTGCTGTTTACAGATAACCATCAGCAATTACAAGTCAGACTAGACTTAGAATGACAATTTCACCTTGGGCAATCTGTGACTGCACTGATAGTGAAAATAGAAGTTTTTAGGCTTGTATAATACCCAGGGGAGTGGGTATGTTCAGATACCTGAACCTCAGGCGTAGACAATTTGGCCTAAGGGTTTTAAAGGAAAAAAGTCTACAGCCATCCTTCTGTTATATTTGGACACTCTTTTATGGCTTGAGACTGACTCAAGAAAAGCAGGTTTGTTTCAATCAGGAAGCATATTTCCAAAAAGATTACTGGTTCCAAATTCCTCCTTGAACTGCCAAATAAACTGAATTCAGCTGTTGATCCTAGTTTTAAGCATAGCATTTTTCACCCTTCAAATAAGGGATCCACAATCTGAGTAGTTTCATCAGTATCTGCTGATGGATAACACTCTATTTGTGTTATTCATTCATGGTTTAAATCCTCACTGAAACAGCCAACTACTTTCTGGTCTTACAAGCAAAGAGAGCCCTGAGCACTCTAATACAAGCTGATGAATCTTTAGACTATTACAGGCTAAATATTTCCTATCTAATGATTAGCAGATAATTTTTGTCCTGTGATCCTGTTCAGCACATAAGAACTCAGCCAAACCTTTGCACACAGGATCAGACCAAATGAGTTGAAATGGAAGTTAACCTGATTCTTTCTGAGCACAGCATTAATCAAACAATTATATAAAAGTTCAAGTTATTCAATTATATATAAATATAATTCAATTTATATAATTATATAAAAGTTCAATTATTCAATTATATATAAAGTTCAAGTGCTTTAGGGAGGTGACATTTCCTAGTCTGAAAACTTTCCCCTGGTGCAAGTATCATTGCAGGGACAGAGGTGACCCTATTGGCTGTCACATAACATGAATAAAAACTAACGAGATTGTTTAACAAGTTACCACATGTCACTTGAGCTGCATCAACTGTCCACATGCCTGATCTTACCTAGAGGCAAATATTAGATTATATCTCCTTATGCAAGTCTCAATTAAACAGGTTTATACTAGGTCATGTTACATTATATTTCTGTTGAACTGTAAGTAAACACATAGGGTAACTGAGATGAAAAGTGTTTATATGGTAAGAGGAAATTGAAGTTTACAGTCAAATATGAAAGACTAAAAAGTATTTTATATTTTTCAAAATCATGAAGACTGAATTGACAAAATAACAAGAAAGGATTGTTTCAAACAGATCTTGTCTTACTCCAAACACTTCTGAAAATTAAACTGGGTAGCTGCTGGTAGTACATAAAATGAACCACCAAAATGAACAGTCACATGTGACTCAGAAGAATCAGTTTAGTACTCAGTAAGCATGACAAAACCTTTCACTCTGCATCTGGCTGCATCATGAATGATGAGTGCACTTGTGCATGTGTTCCCGCATAGGCCTCTGGAAAACTACATTAGCATGAGATGAACCTAGCTCTTCATGTCCAGTACCCAAAACTTACTCATCACAAAGAGGAGAAAAACATCTTAATGGATCTCAATTAGTAAGTCCGCAAATTAGTGACTCGGTTTTGCACTATCTTGGTAAAAGACCAGCAAAGAATTAGACAAAATTTGCTTACTCCTCTTCACAGGGAAAGCAAAGAGGCTTCAGAGAGGCTTGCCCATCCCTATCACAAAAGATAGGTTTGGAATCTGTGGAACTTTACAAGCAAACGATTCATATTTAAAAGCTTACAAGTGGACTTCAACTCAGGCTGCACAGTGAAAACTGAAAAAAAGGCACCCAGATTCTCAGCTCCTGTAATTCAACAGTTTCCACTGAACTGATACATTTACCCAAGACCTAGAACTTGAAAATCATCTGCAGAAACCAGCAGCTGAGAACCTCAAGCATGTTTTAATAGAAAATAAAATGCCAGTAAAGGATAACCCACAGCATTCAGGCCGTTGGACTCTGAGAGAAGCACGCAGTGTTTCTTTCTCATGTCATCTGAGGCAAGCCATACATCCATGCAGACCACAGAAACTACTGTTTGCCCAGCTCTAACACATGGTCTGTCTCAGCTGCACGTTTGTTTTGTTGGTTTGTTTGCTTTTTGTCTGGACGTGGTTAGGGACTAAAGGATGGAACCCAAATGCTGCCAGGTCCTACTATTCACTGCATCCTGGATTCATGCTGCAGACAAGGCAGCCTCCAAAAGGGCTTCCTCTAAGTTGTGTGTGCACACACCAAACCCTCAGCTTGAATTCATGCTACAGCAAAGCTCTCATGCCTGTGTGGGGCACAACATGCTGCACAGCATTTCAGAAAGAGATGTAGGATTGGGAGTACAGGTATGCTGGGATGTTCTACAGAGAAACAAATGAGAAACAATGAGTTAAATTTACTCATTGTCTCAGAAGCTTGGCCAAGACTCTCAAAGCAAATAGAAGCTGATGCTGAGCACATTCTCATGTTGCTTTAAGACTTCCTCATGTTTTTTTTCATCTTAGTATTTGTTGGTTACAAATACTACAACATCCAGCATAAACTGCATCAGAATATTCCTTTGCAAGGGTACAATTCAGCTGTGTACACCATTTCAAGCAAAGACATATTCTCTTAGGAGAGCTTTAGTAGTATATGAGATACTGTGAAATCTGTAAAGGGGACACACTTCATTCCAAATGTGTATTAAAGTGGTTTTATGACTGTGAAACCCATCCAAATATTAGTTAGTTTGTTATTAGTTAGTATCAAAGTCAGACTAAACATATTTGAATGGACCTTGCTTGCAGGGGGGCAATATAAAGCAGCTAACCAAAAATGGCTGTGTGAACAAAATGAAAGCCTGACCAGTTTCCAGTTTAGTATGCATATTTCAAACAAATGAGTTAAGAAATGATCATGCAAACAGCTCTGCTGGCAGACACAAGGGGTTAGTAACCTTCATGAAGTCAGCTGTGAAAGGGCATATGGTTATAGTCTCAGAGTTTGGGAAGGAAGTGATTCAGAGAAAAAAAATTAGTTTATTACTGTATTAGAGGTCATTTCCTAATTCCTTTCATCTCCATTTAAATATGCCAATATTTGTACACAGATTGTCTGCTTTCTGCTGCACAAAGCCTCAGATTTGCTGATCCACTATACAAAGTTTTATACTTTCCTCCCTGTCTTAGCTGCAATGCTCCTTGTCAGCAATGCAGTGATAAACGCAGTGCTCCAGTTTTAGGTGCCACTTGCAGAAAGATGCAGAAGAGACTTATATTTGATCACAAGTCCAGTGTTGTTGCCCCAGTCAAACCTTTACTGCTCAGAGGAAACAAAGTTGCTAGTAAGACCTCAACCAGGGCAGCAGGGCCAGGGGCAGAAAATACTGTAAAAAAGTGGGTTTACCCCACACTCATGGGATAACAACTCTGAATTCAGTGTAATTATCAGGTAAGAAATCAGAGACTGACACAGCAACACTATTAAAACCATAAATCTTAAAAGATTCACTTCTAGTTCTCTAGTTCTCCAAGGAATACCCTATAATGGAATTAAATATTCTTTTCCTTTTCAATGCCTACAGCTCTGTGGTCAATTTTATCATGCACAAGAAAAGCTTAGTAAGTTATCACCACTTCCTCCTGTGGCTTTGTCTCATAGCTTTGGTTGTGGGTCATGTCCGCATCACTGCTCTTCAAGTGCTATTTTCCTCTCTACCTGCCCAGTTAAAATATACTTTGTTTTGCTTTTCTGTGGGTATCAAATATGGCCATGTAGAATATTGTAACATTCAGAAGCCATGTGATTTCCTTCAGAAGCAGCAGAGTAGCTGAACCCACGACATAGTTTTTTGTCACTTGGCACTGTAGAATTCAACTCTGATTTTATTCATTTGGCTAAGCCAGTCATAGCAATAGAAACCATCTGTAGTAGGGTGTGGTGACCAAAGGAAATGTTTCTGACAATTCAGCAAAACACTGTCATCAAGAGCTATATGGAATACCTGAACAAAGGCAGCCATACTCTGAAGAAGGCTGAACTAAATCCTTTCTTGTCCATCACGACTGATTTTCAACTGGCAAATATACGATCATGGTATTTTGTCACCCAGTTTCCTTGATTACATAAAGCAAAGCTGTCAGTCTTTGTGAAAGAAAACTGTAGTAAGCATGGCAGGATTCACACAGACAGTACATACTTTCTCCTGAACAAGAAGCCTAGACACTTAAGCATATATCAGGACATTTCTTTATTATGGCATGATACATTAGTTCAACTACCAGAAGGAATTAACACAAGGTATGCCAATGCTGTGACTCCAAAGAGGGTAAGGATGCAAAGTGCACAGGGTACTGCAGATGTTACGAATAATGCTGGAACCAGAGGTACAATGAGAATTTCAGTTTCCATGAAGAACTTCCTTTCTAGAGCCTGAAAATTTGAACTGTCCAAAAACTCAAAATCCATAAGGTAAAACTCAGGATAAACTATATTACATTCCTCAAACCCTCAAATTTTCTAAGTGCAAAAAGTTCTGTAGCCTGTATTTGGCAGCATGAAACTACTTCACACACACAAAGACAACTATATGCTTTTATAAATCCCAAAAAATACTTAAGCAATTATAGAGAAATAATGGAAAACTCCTATCAGAGAAAGCTGGGCTGATGAGGTTGGCTTTGGACCTGACTCTGGAATATATTTAAATTGAGGATGAAGCCAGATAACTGACAAAACTGTTTTTGAAAATCACGAGCTGCTGCTGAGACATTCTGTATTCTGAGGGCCAATACCTTATCAAATCACAGAGTTTTGTTCAGCTTCCACTACCATTAATAAAAGTTTCCATTGAAATAGAGCTGAATTGATTCCAATAACAAGATATTGACTCTAAGACTCACTTTGCTCAAATCTGTGAGTGAAGAATACTTCCTCAGAAAGAGAATTCCTGTCTCAGGACAAATGCTGAATAAAATGTTGGCAAAACAGGACAGCCAACACACATGTACACACACAGTCCTTCAACCACCACCTGGTCTGCAACAATTCAGGAAGCAGATACTCAAAAACATCAGTAAAGGCCAGATGTTAGCTCAATAATATTTTAAATAGAAGAGTGATATCTCTCAAGTGACCTGTCCCACTACATTGTTTCCCTTGCTTCTCTAGAGAAGCATTCCCCAAAGCACCCATCTGACACAGCTGGAGAGGATAAAATATGATACCAATAAGATACACATAAAGTTGAATTCTAAGCTCAAAGCTTTAGTTTAACAGTTCACCTGCAGATTTTTTTTAGCTGTTATAAATAACTGAAGCTGCTTTTATTTTAACAGTCACAGAGGGGCAATGAGCAATAAGGGTTATTTCAGTTCTTGCTAGAGGGAATCCTTTAAGGTTACCCATTTTTATCTACTGCTCTCTTATCACAGAGATGGAAACATTCTATTTTGAGGGCTTCCTATTTCAAGGACTAAGCTAAAATACAGGCTTACAACTGCCTTTGCCCACTAGTGGCTGGGTTTATTCAGGCTGCCAGGAAAGAAACAAGATCCTACAACATATTTCATCTTCAGAAGTATCTTTGTTGGGTTTGGAGATACCTGAAAGAAATGCTAATGAACAACAGTTCTACCACTGACTTTCCAACACAACCACTGTGCTTTGAAAGCAACCCTAAGAGGTTTTTCTAGTAAACTGTCATTCCATGCATAACAATGAGTAGTGAGCTCATCTTCCCTTAAGTGGGTCATGGGATGCTTAACCATAGGATGGTTTCAAAGCACTATTAAACTTTTAAAGGCATCCCATTTTCTCCTGGTGTGAGAAGCTGGCAGCCTGATAGCAGCTGAGGACTTTGAACTGAAACACACCCAGCTGGAACTCCTGCAGAAAGAGATACAATGATTCTTTCACATCTGCAGCAACACAGAGCTGCAAATAGAAGAGACCATAATGCTGGTTGGACACAGCCACAGCACTGTGAGGCAATGTTTTCATTTACAGCCTCCTCGGAGAGCATATCAAGAACATATGCAAAAGCATTACTTAACCCTATGGCTCTTGCTACACTCACCCACATTAGACAAAACAAATAACTAAAGCACATACAGCCTTGCATCCTATTTACAGTCTCTTTGATGTCAGTGATATATGTGCCTTGTACTGGGTCAAAGGAAAGACATTTCAAGTCCAATAGTTTCTCTCAATTCCAATTAAATACTTTTTACTCTATTACAACTTTCTGGGACAAAGAGTTGTCTGGTATCAGGTATTCCTTCTTACAAATGTAGTAGTACACTGCTAAATTACATCCCAGCCTGTCTTCTGGTCAGTTAGTAGTGTCAGCTTAACTACCACCCCCACTGTCTCCCCAGAAAAACAAACCTAGAAATACTGTTAGGGACTGTTCCCCAGAAAATCCTGGAGCTCAGCTTGAACACAGAATTATGTGGATTGGACAGGACTGGGACATGACAACAGGAATCAGTAAGCTGGGGGATGTAATAGGGGAGCCATATTACTCTCGTTTCCTTTTACAGTAAAGGCAAGGCAGCACTATCTAGGGTGACCCAAATCTCAGGTGAGCTGAATTACCTTCTAGATTTATCTTTCCCTAAAGAGCATGAAAGGAGATAAGAGCAAGCAGACATTTTATTTAGGCCCCTTTAAGAACCTAAAATTAGGCCAGATTAATCTGGGCAACCTCCTTTTATCAACCATTGTACCCAGAGGGCAAATGCACTGAAGGAGATTTTCTACATTTCATTTACTGCCAAGAATCTGCAATAACTTTATCACACAAAGAATAATGATTTCATGTTTCTTTGTGACAAACTAATTCTTTCCACCTTTGTTTTATGACACTGTCCTACCTTCACTGTCAGGTAACTCTCCAGGGCTGAAAGCTACTGGCATGCCAAGAGTATCAGAGAAGCTGCTTGCTAATATATGAAGTTAACTTTGTATATATAAAGGAAAAACTCTGGGTACAATATTGTACTATAAAGACACTTACAAAAATATTATAAAGTAGTGCCATATCTTAAAAATGCCCTGATAGGTAGATAGTGGCTAAAGCAACAAACCTAAATCAGGCCCCTCTATGCTATCTCAACAGAAAATATGCAAGGCTGCTCACCTGGGGTATTTCAATCAAAAATGACCAAAACATCCCATTTCTAAGCTAGATGGTAAAAATAACTTTTCTAGACTTTCCATGGATTAGAAGATGATTTTTGAGAGACTCACTGGCTTAATTAGACCTCATGTTGGCATAATATGAATATACTTTCTTCATCTGGTCGTGTCTCAAGTACTACTCGCACACCCTTTTGGCTCTTCGAATGAAGGTGCATCTGCATTTAGGTTTATAAAGGTGTAAAAATATAAAACTCTATTTACTTGGGTAAACCAGGAATTAGAAGTTTAAGTTTAGATCAGTGTTTGGGCTCCTGGCAATGGGACAAAGCTCTCAGTCTTACAATGCCAAAGATGGATGAAAAAGCATTGCTTTAGTTCAAAACTGAGTTTTGGGAGCAAGGAAAAACATTTCCAAGTTTCCAATAGCATTCAGATGAGAGTTTCAAGCAAAACCAGAGACTGCTTTTTTTCCAATGTCAAATCATTCATTCTCTGTATGAAAAGTTTCCTTTAAAGTGCTCAGTGTAATTTTGTTACTTGTTTCAAAACTAAATATGGCTTTTTCATTTGAAATAACATTTTTATTTTAACCTTCAGCCATCACTGCAATATTTCTTGGCAACAACTTACTTGGACAAACTTCTGCTCCAATTGCTGAAATTAACGTTAGATGCAAAATTTTAATCCAGGGGTTTTGCCTGCAGTTTTTGCTCAATGGCTATTATTAGCTGTTAGCTTAAATTTAAAACAATGGTATCTGGAGTTAGCAGAAACCCTTACTCCCCAGGCAGCAGCATAACAGCAGCCTCACCAAGCTTTATAAGCACACTGAATTAGAAACTCCCAAGAGATACCATACTGCAGTAGCATCATACTGTGTATGGTCAGAGTTTTATGAATCAGCAAGAAACTTCAATGATACTTACGTTTAATATTGATATTACCAGTTGTCTTCATCTATCTATCTTTCACGTTCTACCTTGTTCCATCTTATTCTTCCTATTGATGAAGTCTGAGGTACTTGTAAAGAAAACGTTGAGTAGGTCAATCTTGCACCTCTGTTACACCAAAGAACACAGCTTTGCACAAGACTATAGCAGAATTCAAAGGTAACCTAAATAATTTTGCAAACCTAAGTGCACAAGGAAAGGGAGATGGAACACTACCCAGATCTCATGTTTAACACAATTTCCATGTCAGTGTAGGCAGGATATCTGATTACCAAGTAAAATGCTAACTCATTTCCTAAAATTTTATTCAGCAAGTGCAGTTGTAGAGGGAGAAGAAAGTGCAACAACAGATTTCAGAAATGACACAGAACTTGAAGAATCACCAACCCTGGTGAGTATCGTTCTGAATAGAGGTCCCTTTAGGGTACCCTGATTTCATATTCCTGGTATTGTCTTGCGTCTTACATTTTCAATAATCATTATAAAGAATAAGCTTGAGTTCTAACATAAGAGCTCTAACACCAAAATCTTTGTTTTGCAAGCAATCAGGTTGAAGGTAATAAAGTTGAAAATACTTTTTTTTGACAGTAGTTTTGTGCTGTAAAAAGCATTCATAACTGCTTATGTGCTGCCATTTACCTTAAATACAGTATCTTTCCATTAGCTTCAGTGAAACCAAACTGACAAATGGTAAAAAAGAAAAACAATGGAAAAAGCAGGTCTGCAATATTCTGCAGTGCTGTCCTACACCTTCCATAGCGCTACTGAGAGGTCATCCCATCTTGAGAGCCTCTGGCCGGGAAGACAAATCACCTTACTTTTCCTATCACTGTACACAAATCAAAGATGACATATGATAGCTAGGAGATTCTCAACCTGACAGACCAAGAGATTTAAAATGCTTATTTCATACATATAGATCAAATGTACTGAGGTTTTCCTTCCCCTCTTTCCCCCCTCAAATTCTTGTAGCTGCCCACAAGACTACAGAGTGTAACCAGTCTCTTGCAGTTTGGACAACTGATGACCACAGAAAGTGCATTTGCCCCAGCTGAAGACAGTGGTAATTCTACTGGTTATGAAGTCAACACAGAAAATGCGGATGGTAAGTTCTTTCATTTGTTTTATCATATTGAAGTTCTACTGCCACCTCCTAAACAATACCTGGAAAATTCAAATGCTGAGAAGAGATTACTAAAATTACTCAATAATCACTCTGCATCCTAACTTCATCACAGATGTGCATTGCTAATAGGAACGAGTAGCTATATCATTCTGCTCACCACTGGTTGTTCTTGCACTTCACTCTCATACCAGTACAAAGGGAGAGAACACAAGCATCATAATTCCTGCTCTTTCAGTCACATAACAGTACCCATTACTTAGTCTTAAGTTTAATGAATCTCACTTTAAGTGGTCAGACGAACCTTTCTGAAAAAAGAGGTGATTTTGTTTCCAGACCAACTTTCTGATAACCAAATGCAAATTCAGCAGTGTCTAAAGAAAACTCAAAGAAACCATTCTTCATTTAATGTGAACAGTAGTAGTTGTTGCCAACAGATGTGAACTCTACCTCAAGTACAAGCTCAATAATCAGATTAGAAATACTGGAAGTCAATCAGGTTCACAGATATGTCAGGTTCCCCTATCAGAATACATTAGAGATAAACTCAATTCACATGAACAGTTTATGTCAACCCCACTGCAAATCAGTTTGTTTTTAGCATATAGGCTTTGCTTTGAAACAGTCAAATCAGATCTGGTGGCAATTGGGTTTCTACAAAGTCTTGTAGTAGGTATATTATTTACTACTTCTCCCCAAAGTAGCTCAAACCAATTACCTCTAGACAGCAACTATGAGCAAACACTTCTCTATTTTGCTAGCTTCTTTTTGAAGCTTTCATGTTCTACAGCAGTTTTATATCCCTCAATAAATCAGACATATTTGTTTAAAAATTGTACATGCTTTTATCTCCTTTCCCAGCCTGCTTGTCTCTGCTGAGTGTAGACTTCTCAGCTTAGCATTAAATAACAAACTGCTCAGCAGATTCAAATTTTACGTAAAATTTTCAGATGTTTCTAAAAGGATACATGAAAGATTAGGGATTACATACTTGTAATGAATTCAAAGCAGCATTTGTGTTTCATCTATTTCTGATGAGTTCTCAGCTACAAATTCCAAGATTAGAGAACTATACTAAACAGACTTCGTACAATCTTCCAGACAGAAAAGACTACTTAAGGAACTTGAGGATCTTTCAAACTGACAGAAAAGCCTTTATTAACAAAGAGTAGTTCAGCAAATAAAGGTCTGCCTTGCTGTCAGCAAATCCACATAAATTCATCTGAATTAAAATCTGATTTCTGTCTTAATCATTTTATACCAGGTATATCCTTATTCATCTTGATGTGATCACACTTAAGCTTCACTAGTACATATTAGATCAATCAGTCCCTTAGATTTTAATTTCTGTTACTTCAGAGATCTCTCTGCATTCATTCCCTCAAGCTTCTCATTTGCTCACTTCTATGGGAAGAACAACCTATTACACAACCCTCAAACCACTGCAATAAAAGTTTGATAAACTTTTTCCTTGGATAAGCAGATTAGTTTTCCGTGAATATAGCATTAAAAACTGGGATGGAAAACTCCACACAAAGCCAAGCAAGTAATTAAATAATTGTTGTCTCTTTGGCTTTACAGGTGGACTAAGTGAGGAGCCAGAGAAAACTGAAAAAGGTATGAACAGAAGTAACCCTTACAAAAACAAGGGAAAACTTAACTGCCAGGTGATACCCTTCAAAAAGCTACTAGTGATGCCCATGCTATACTTAAAGTTTTGGCAGGAGCCACAAGCTGCTCCCTGAACTCTTCCTCTGTTTCACCCCATTGCTATCTCCACGGCCATATCTCTATGGAGCCCCCCAGCCCCAAAGCACTTTTATAGGTAACAAAAGGCCTGCTGAACTTACCCAACCTAATTCAGAGTTCACAAAATAAGGGAACTTTCCCCAGAGAGTGGCATGCAGCAGAACACTGTCAGTTCTATCAGTAGCCCGCCATCAGTGGTCTCAGTCAGAAACATGCTAACATTCCCAACATTCTTTCAGGTGGTCTGGAAACAATTGCACTGGTGGGAATAATTACTGGAGTCATAGTTGCAGTTGGAATCCTTGCAGGAATCATCATTGCTGTTGTAAGGAAGATGTCAGGCAGGTACTCGTAAGTAAATTGCTACTCAGGCTTTTCAAACAAGCACCATCCTCTGAGCAAGGTCACAGGGATTGCTTTGGAAACTTCTAATGCTGTTTTGACACAATAACCTGTTTCATGACCTCAGAGCACCAATGTGAGGTGAGTGATCTAAACCCACTTACACACTTCAGAGAAGTTAGTCAGACACTGCATTCATGCAGTTACAACAGTTATCAGGTGCATGGGTTTGGATTACTCCACTGCACAGAGGTATGAATTATTACAGGATCAACTTCTGGAAGTGCTGGATAACATGTGACACAAGTGATCTTATTACTTTCAACATTCATAGAAGCTGTTTTGGTATCAACAAGATTCACTGGTGCCATGTAAATCTGAAGTGCTTATAAAGTCTGAACTAGTAAGAAAACCACAGTATGTTTCTTGAGTACTATTGATACAGCATTAGGATAAAGCAAACTATGAACTGGAAAGTGAAATAAGACATACAAGTAGAGGGAGTAAAGACCACATAACATTTGGGTAAGTATGAACATAAAACATCCGGATTTTTGTTCTACAGGCCCTGAAAATAGTTGAAACAAGCAGTCACGCTGCTCTACACCAGAAAAATACAAGTGCCTCTTATAAGAACTAAAGACTATTCCTGTATTTGTGTGAGAAGATGATCCATGGAAAATACAGCTGAAAAATTCCAGATCTATGGGGATCCCACACAACTCTACAGACTCCTACTGCCCCAGGCTACAGAGTGTGGAATATTTCATAAGGCTTTTACTAACCATGAGTTTAGTAGAAGCATAAAATGATTATACAGTAAGAAAAAACCCAACAGCAATGAGATTTACATCTGAAATGTGATTTGTGGGTAATATATATATCCTAGCTTTAGTTTTAAACACTACCAAAGATTATTTCACATTACATTTTATGCATTAAAAAAAATCTCCAGAATCTTAAGTGGTTTTGGCTGGTTAAGTGCTTGTGGCATGTTTATCTACCAAATGATGTATCAAAAAGAAGGGATTGGCTTCAGAGAGAACTAATTATTTACAAGATAGATATTGGAAGCTAAATCTTTACACTACTGATACAGATTTTCTGCTCTTGATATTTACATTATGTGGCAAAACATGGTAGGCCCAGCTGGAACTGACCTACCAGCTGAAAGCTTGCTCTTCTGACTGCTGCACCAGGAATTTCCTGTCTTCTCCTGTTGCATAGACATGCAGGGATTGAAATACACATCCTGAATTAAAGGGTGCTTGGAAAATACCCAGTTTTGATGGGTCACTTTAACCAGTTACTCAGCCCACTTTAGAGCTGATATGTAGAAGCTTTTGAATTAGCATATACATTTTTTCCTAACTGTATAGTTGGCTTGTTTGATAACATGTGCAAAACAAGAACAGAATGTTAGCAAGATACAAAACATCTTTGGAGTCCACAGCTTTTCTGTGGCATGTTTAGTGCTGCAGTACCTGAATGCACAGAGTTCAGAGCAAAGGCTTTATAGGTCAAGCAATATGCATCGTTTTCTAAACTTTAAGGCACTTAGTGTTTGGTGTAAAAATCATGATAAACCATATGGTCAATAATTGCTAAACATGTCAACTTAACTATATGTGCTTTTGTTTTATTCATGTGCCTTGAACTACCATTTCAAGCTTTGGAAACAAAAATTATAATGTAAACTGTCTTATTTTGCAATGTCTCTTTATTTTCTTTTAAATAAAAAAAATTGTTTTAAACTTCCCTCAATTTTCCTGAATGATTTTCCAACTTCTGTGGCTTATTTCTGCTTACACTCAAAAGCTGCATAAAACTAAAGGACAAATTAATGATACCACTGTACAACGAATTCACTATATACAAACTTGAAACAAATTTAAGCCTAGTGTGTATCTTAAGCCAGTCCTTTCCTAATGCAAGTTGGTGTTAGCAATTTTTAAAGTACAAAATTCAAGGGCCAAAGTAGGCTTGAAATAGGTTGAAAAGTTTTCACAACCTCTATGAAAGCCACAGGACCTCAGTTTAACTTGCTTTTTAAAAGCAGCTGTTTAACTTCAGCAACAGTTGATTTTTTCACCTCTGACTCACTGCACTCTGCAGCATTACTCACATAACAAACTCATGCAGTGAGGGTAAACTTTCATTTTTGAAAGTTTTGGTGCATCAAATGAGTTATCTTCCAAGAAAGCACACTTTACAGATGAACACACGAGGTCCCTTCCCTGAAATAACAATTCACACACACCTTAATCACCTTCCACTTCCTGTGACTCAGTTCAGTTGAAGACTGAACTTGGCTAGAAAAAGTTTAATTTTTCATATTAGCATCCTTTGCCCTGTACTTTTAGGTTATAGTACTTAAAGGGGACCAGATTACTTCAGGTATCTTGTTTCAAAGTGTCTATACATACCACTTGTTTTTCAAAGAGAATTATGACCAAGTTTCACATGACTGTTGTATTTGCTTGTTTGATGTATGTGAATTAGCTAAAAATGCATGTAAACTCATACAAGAGCAGGAAGATTACAGCTTTTTCTTCTCATGGCAACATAAAAGAATAGGAATTTCTGTCACTCTAGATTTAACAATTTCTTGTCTGTACTGGAAACTACCCTGTAACATGAACTCAGTGTCTGACCAAATGCATGCATCATGGAATTATGAATTATTCAGCCACTGGAGGGAACAGCACAGATGACACCAGTTTCCTCTGTTAAGCAGGAATTTAATTTTGTGATACAAGCATTCTAGAAATATTGACTCAAAAATCCATGCAGAGGTCTATATTCCATATGCAAAGTACTGAAGCCTTCTGTGACTGAGCTTTTATTGGCTTGTATTATCTATGTTCCCACTACTAGTTCAGGACTTCAGAGGTAGGTTAAACATAAGCCATGTTTTTTGGTAGAATCTGCCTGGAAGAAGGGATCTTTTCTGTTTTGCAAGAAGCCACACAGCACATTATCCTACAGCAAAAAAATTCTGTAAGCTGAAATGAATGATCAGTACATAGTTTGCAGAATCAAGGCCCAAGGTCAGGAGACTTCCTATGCATGAGGACATACAAGGAAACAACAGCTCCATACTTTGAACAGCTGGCCAGGTTTGACTTTTATTCACAGGGAACAACAGTAAATATATCAACACTTGCTTTTAACTTAAAACCATTAGTCCTGATCACATTCATTCCTTTATAGTTACTAACAGTAATGCTCCCTTTTGCAGCTTGGCTTGGAGTCATAAATGTGGCTCTCCCCAACAGACAAGCAGGCACCAGGCTTCCTGTGAGAATGCCAGATGTCACTAAAAAGTATCATAAACACAGCTGTCCCCTTGTGTTTGTGTCTGCGGGGAAGATACACATCAGTATACTATGAAAGCAGTGACTTGATGCATCAGTATTTATAATATTTCTAGGCATTCATAAAGCAATTCTTACAGGAATTCACGTAAGAAGTTTTTACTAAAAGATCAGAAAATGTCAGAACAACAAATTCAATAAAATTAGCAATAAGTAAGTATGAACCCGAAGACTCACAGAGATCGTTATTCCAATCAATTTTCAAAGTGTTCATTCATAGTGAACTACCAATTAAAACATTGCTTTTAATCTATTTTAAGAACACCTGCAGTATGCTATTGAAAGTATCCTAACCACATATTATTTCATAAACTACAACCTGCACATTAACATTTGCCAAACTCAAAAGCACTGATACATCATTCACATGAGGATGGCAAATACCTCCAACTGAGGAAGAAATGATACACAGATTATGTGACCTGCCAAGGCTTATAACCACAGGTAATGGAAGAGTCACCAACCCAGAAATCTTTAACCATTCGTCCTGTCACAGATCCATACTAGTTCAGATGAAGCAATGTTCCATTATGGTTTATTTTAGCATGAACTTTAACATTATTTAATATCAGACAGCGACAATGGGGAGAAAAACTTACTGAATTTACCAAGAACCTTCAGGTCAGAAATCTGCTGTGTTGGTTTTGATCAAAAGTCATTCAATTTAAAAACATCTCCACCACCTGAAGTTCTGCACTGTAGATGTTACTGAACTGCTGCAATTTAACTGGCCTATACCATGTCTGAAGACACTGTTATACCTATTTGTCAGATTAACCACAGCCATTCTTTTCCAGCCAGTTTTTTAATCCTAAAGCATTAATTATAGTGAAGTTCCCAGCATCTACCTTTGTCAGGCAACTACTGATGGATACAGAAGGTAGTAGTGGATATGTAACTTAACACAAGGTGCCATAATGAGAAGGTTGAATTAGGGCTCTGTGTATTTCTCACAGCTACAGCATGAAGGCATTTATGTCTAAATAAACCCAGCATCACATCAGCCATGTGTCTTTGTCCAAGCCTTGTGGACTTAGGCACTGGACCAAACCCACAGCTCCCCCTGCTCTGCAACAAACAGTTGGACAGCAACACAAAAGTCCTCATTCAATCAAGCAGCTTGGAAGGCTCTTCCAGGCTGGAGAAGTCACATTTTCAGACTCTGGTAAGTGCTAAATTGGCAAGTGTCTTAGCGGGCAAGGAGTGCTGCACATTCCATGCATTTTCAAGGTTGTGACCCATTTCCAGACAGCAGTTGGCAAGGATGATTGATTGAGAGTTCAGAACCAAAAGCAAACAGTGCCATCCACAAAAGAAAAGTTGAAAATGGGCAAGGTGAAAGTGGAGAACTGCAGAATGCTGTTTTCAATAAACATTTAATTTTCATTCACATTTCCAGAATGAGCTGAAATAAAACAAAGGACTTGACCACCCGTGGGGGCTATTTCAGATGTGAAGCTACATCAGTAGTAAGATAAAACTTGTATCAGGAGAAAAAATGTTTTGTTCTGACAGATTAGAAGTTTGTCTCAAACACGTTTGTCCAGAGTCCAGCATACACAGCCTCTAATCTTTTCCTGGGCTACACTTCAGGTTAACATAGAACCATAGATCTAAGTGTCCTCTGGGATCCCACAGCACAAATACAAGGATAAGGAACCATTCAATTCATCTTGGGCTGCTTTTGCAGTATTAGAGTGTTCCACTGCATAGGCATACAACATCCTTATTTTAATGTGCAATCAGGATCCCTAGAATTACCAAACATTAAGCCTTGATATTCACTTAAATGCACTTGGATATGACTGAGGATATGACTGGATATATATTTCCACAACTGCCCTTAAAATCTTCTGAAATAGGTTTTTTGAAGGCTAAAGAAGGTATTTCCTTATGTTACACCACCTCAAATTTTATCCAAGTTGAAATAAAGGAATACTGGGACAGATGGGTAGAAAAGAATTGCTTGGAGCACCAAATTCAGATCTTCCCTCTATAGCAAGTGTTGAATTGGTAAGTGCTCACACACAGATTCTTCCAGAAATAATCATTTCCATTTAAGCTTACTTGTTCCTTAATCTAGAAATCCAGAAGATACACCTCAAATGAAACTCTGGTGTAATAAGAACACAGCTTTCAATAAAATTGGCTTTTGAAAGATTTCTATGAAGTCCACCACACCTTTCAAGAAAATCGTACCAATACTGAACTGGCCTGCCAGAAAGGTTCAGCTTCTCTAGATACATGTTCCTGAGCCATGTGCTGGTTCTGTTAGACTAGAGCTGTATTCATTAGCAAACTTCCCACAGTATAGTAACTATAGCCCATTAAAAAGTCAGATGGATTTGATGATTTCTGCTGAGTATTTCCTGGTTTTTGACACTAAGTACAGACCACAATCAAGTGTAGTCTTGCTACACTTCAGGATGCACATCACTAAGAGCTCTTTTGTGTTACAGTTACAGGCCCCAGGATGTACTTCTTTGCAAACCAAGCACTGCTTTTAGTCAATAAAGATTGAGTTTGAAACAAAGTTTTGTACCTCTCTCCTCCCCACTGCTAAATCTACTTTAGCAAAATGAAAAGGGAGCAAAGGATTTTTCATGGCTTGCTTACCTTGCTGAAAGCATCATTAATTATAATGAAGTTCTATAAAGTAAACTTCAATCTTCCACACTCTGCATCTAATTTAGAACTGATTTTCTTCTGAAATGGTACAGCAGCACTGGTATAAACCAGGTTTTACTTTTCCTAACAGTACATAATCTAGGAAGACACTGCAGCAGCAGAAAGTAACGGAAGTAATTGCAAACTTCTCTTCCAATAGGAAAGGGAGCACAGTAAGAGCAATACTGAGGCAGTACAGCAACAATTCAAGTAAGACCCAGGGAGAAAAAAAAACAAACCAACCCACAATAAACCAACAACATGAAACCACCACCACCACGAATAAAAAAACAGAAATCCCCAAACAAACAAAACCAACCAAAAAAACACACCTCCCTCTCTTTTTTGAGGTGAAACATGGTAGGAAGAATCTGTCCTAATCTTCATAGAAGTCCTCTTTTTCTCCTGTGCAGAACAGGAAACTAGACATTCTGGACTACAGAAGCCCTTTAATTTTCCCTAAAATAAGACTACCATCTGGTAACAACTTAAAGGTAACACTGACCAGCAACTGAGTTAAATAATTGACTAGAAGTGGATGAATCTAAACCCTTAAAGCACTTTCCTCCTTACCTCTGAAACGACTAAACATTTTTAACAAGGCAATTTTAAATGCACTGATGTTTGCCTTGGGGAACTAGTAGTGTATGTCTCATTTGAGCTGGAAAGCAACTCTATT
This sequence comes from Loriculus beryllinus, assembly GCA_039877255.1. NCBI lineage: Eukaryota > Metazoa > Chordata > Aves > Psittaciformes > Psittacidae > Loriculus > Loriculus beryllinus. The sequence goes on from JBCJKH010044873.1 coordinate 29,139, forward strand.
TCCTGCTTTTATCAACCACATTATCATCACATTACACATTCCTTTAGAGTCCTGTGGATATTTTTCCTCACAACATTTTTAATTCATCCTGTGCAGGAAGGAATTAGCAGCTTCAGCAGGTGTACTCAGGGGAAAAGAGATGGGAAAGTCAGCTCTTCCTCATTTCCTGTATACCATTTTGCAAAATTCCACAGAAATTGAATAAACAGCAATAACTGAGCATAGCAAAACACACACTAGCATCCTTCTGAAAGGAATTTCCTCTCTTGTGCACTTAGCTCTGATGCAATAAAGATGCACTAAGAAATACTAAGGGACAATCATTTGCAGAACTGTATTTCCCTGCCTATACTCATACAAACCACTTACACAATGAGAAACAAGTCTGCTTCTTACATCTTAGAAATTAGCTTTAGAAATTGGTGATACAAGAGACTGACCTAAACCAGCCCTTAAAGGCAATTTGTATAGTAAGATACAGCTTAATTTAACAGGCAGCCTTTGCTTTATCAGTAACGTAGTAAAAGAATTTACATAGTGTAAGTTGCTGCGTGAAGTTATCTCTGCGTTCCAGAGCTGGACTTAGCCTGAGGAAACTACTCCTGTCACTAAGATCTGCCTCTATGTAAGGGAGAATATTAATGAGATTATGAAAACATACACTGCTATTAACCATAACTCCCAGGGGAGCAAACCCTGCCAACTGTTCATCTAAACTTACAAGTGCTGCGAATTTAAATGTTTAACTCCAGAATTATGAAGTCACTCCTCGACAACAGTTTTCCTGATGGCTTTCTCCAGCTCATCTATTCATGATTAATAATTAGCTCACTTCCACAATAAGCATGCTTGACTGACTGAGTGGAAAGTAATAAAGTATCTGAGAAGGTAAAGCATGCTTGCATTTCATGCAGAAAACTAAACCACCACCACAAGAATAATTTGTGATGTATAAAGAAATACACAAGCAGAACACTAGAACAAAAGACTCAGTCCACACCATAGACTAGTAATGCAGAAGCACCCTAACTGCACACAGAGAACCGTACCCTAGCACCAGCTAGTGGCAAGAATTATTGAAAGCATTTTTACAAGAAAAATGAACACGTTCAAAACAGAAAAGCTTCAGGTTATTATATATCGCCTCCTAGCTGTCGAGCCTGATGTTAGTTTTAAAATGCTACTAACAAAACCAAAGTGACTACTGGTTTCACAGAGCATGCCTACCCCATCTATACAGCACCTCAAGTGGTTTTGATTGTTCCAGTTTGAAGTTGAAAGCAGCACTAGTACAGACAACAGATGCTTTCTCCATACTCAGTGCTATTTCACCCTCAGAACCAGCTTAACGCTACGTAAGTAGTAGGCAGCCAAAAGAATAATTAAACATTATTCTTACCACACTTCCCCTTCCACAGAGTATTGTCAACATCTTCTCTCAACATAAATACTTGTGTGGAAGTTTAAGTGATTAATTCAGCTAAGAAACTTGGCTGGTTATCCATTTTTGGAATCCAATCCTGTAATTTTTGAATCAGGTTACAGAGGCAGCCCTACAAGATCTGCTCTAGTTTGCAAGGGATACCATCATATGCCACTTATCCAAAATTAAATGGGCTTTATCTTCATCCCTGTATCACTGTTAGTGTAATTGACACAGACTCATTTTAGTCAGTTAGTAGGAATAGTACACAGGTAATGGCTACTAATCCTACACAACTTACCTGATAGACTGAAGAAGTCAGCAGCTGTCAAGTTCTGGAGAGGGCAATGTTTAAGTGAAGCATGTCTGTTCAGTCTTAGACAGAAGCCATCTGTTCTGCAGATTGAGAAAAACATCTTAGGTTCCACAGCCTGTGATCAGGAGGAGAATTGACTTTACTGACATGTCACCGTTAGTCTGCCCATCAGATATGCTGGTTACCTTTTAGCTAAAGTCAGTCATATGGGACTTTAGGAAGGCCACATGGAGCTTGCATATGGAAGCCAAGTATCTAAGACTAGCTAGTTACGACCATATCATCAGTTCAATAAAGTGGTACTGAGAAACTCTCTTGCTGTGATGCTGTGGCCTAAAACAAACCACAAACCTTAACCCTAAACCTTATCCTTGATGTAAA
>JBCJKH010044877.1:0-18744 GCA_039877255.1 Loriculus beryllinus
GTCTGTAAATTCATTGTGGCACTTCTGCATTGCTTACCCTCAGTAAGACTCTGGATTTAAACATCTTCACAAGAAAAATGACACAGACAGAGAAAACAGAAATGGTAAAACTTATGTTCTTGACTCTTTCACTTCTTGCTGGCTTAGGAAAAGATGTTAATTGATGTTGAATTAAGACTTCATCAGCAGGTCTGTACTTCATTCACTTAGAAATTGTTACAGCTTTTTTTTACTACATATAGTGATAATTGCTCATTTGGCAGAGCCAAACTAATCTAATCTGCTTTGGCTGGTGAAATCTCTGAAGGAGCCAGGAATGATTTCTCTGCTGAATTGTTAACTCTGAGTGTGCTATAGTGTCAGTACTACAATGGGCTTGGTCTGAGTACCTAATAATTTGGTTTTAATGGACGTAAAGGTACTGAAACAAAAATTAAAATAAATGTGTCATCTAATAGAACTATAACATCCTCCTATTTGGGTATGTACTTTTCTGGGATTGCTTTGTCTGAGATATCATGCTTTGGGGAACAGCCTGGCTTACGGAAATGAGCCCTTGATATATATGAGCAGCTGTATGTGTAAGTACCTAATATTCTTCCTTTATTGGGTGTGGCTGAAAGAATTTAGAGGAAGCTAGACATTTCCTGTGCGCACACATTATGTAAGAGCTGGTGCAACCTTGGGGTCTGTCCCTTTAGTTACTGTTGGCTTTTTTATGCATATAGGATAAAGGTACGAGTTTGATCTTCCTGCTGTGTAGGTTTGCCGTAGTCACAGTGTCTTGACTTCATGGCTAGAAGAGGTAATGGTGCTGTCTGGCTACAGTAGCAATCTCTTTCTTAAGTTTGGACTTAACTTCCATACTAATGCTGCTTGAGTCCTGCTAAGTTGCTCGTATCAACACAGATTTCACAATCCTGAAACAAGAAGAGAAAAATCTGCAACCCTCAGGGCATTTAACCAATTTCTTTGAAGGAAACATTCAGGAGACAACTTCTGTTTCAGTGCTTTCTTTCACTGAAACGACTTGCACATATCAATATTGGTGAGAACATGTAGAAAAGCAATTCTTCCAGTTAAATCCACTATGGCAATTTTCACATATCTTCTCACGCTCAAGAGGTATATCTGCATTACTTATCTTTTTATATATGTTCTCAGTAACAGAGTGGAATTCAAAATGAAATGCTCCCAGCTAATCTGTTCTCATCAGCATCCCAGAAATGGACAGGAAAGGTCAGGACTCCACATATTGCAGTAAGCACTGAGGCTTAGGAAGAGCATGTATGTGATCTATGACAGTGATCTGTTCTTCTGCCTTCTGTTTAGGTGTAATTTTCTAAGACCATAAATAACTAGTAAAGATATCTCCCATTGTCACAAGTCTCTATGTGCCTCCTTGAATGTGACATTGATATTTCACAAATTAAAAGAGCGTGTACCTTCTGAGATGCAGAAGTTGAAGCCAAATTTGCTCATCTGATTATTTTCCTTTTACATACTTGCTTTGGATGTGTGACCTTTACTCTATTTTTGTCATGAAATGCTTGCTGTTGCATGAAATCCCACCATATTCTTTTTATGCCTATAAGGCTGTTTAAAGACTGGGCGAAGACAAATAGCTGCAGCTGTGCCGTTTGGTGCAGTTTAGAGAAGGAATAGAAGGGGAAGATTTCTGGAATTGTTTTGGTTGATGTGACTTGCTTCTCCCACAAGAAGCAAAAGAGATTTAGTGGGTTCTTGGCTGAGCAAAGTCCTGGTTTTCCTACATTTTTACTCTTTCATCATAGCTTCCAAGTGATGGTGGCTAGGAGTGACTGGCCTCAGCTCTTGTGCAGCTCTTGGGAACCTCCTTGAAATCTGTGCTGGGCTATGAACACAACATGCAAAAATGCCTGGGAAGTAGGATGGTGAAGGAATGGGTATACAATGTCAGTAAAAGTGAATCATACTGAGAGGGGAAAAAAGCCACCTTTCCTGACATCTCGTTTTTTATACCCCTTTATAGCTTGGCATCTATTTAGACTGTCTCAGGTGTTCAGGTGTTCTCTGGTTTGTCCTAAATGCCAAATGATTGTGTGTTGATGCAGATACAAAGACAAGGAAACTGTCAGCTACCCAAGTGTTCTTCCTTGCTTGTGACTAAACAACCATAATAAAAAAGGATGTTGAAGTTAAAATAAATACAAATAGCTGGTTTATTTCGCTATTGATGATAATAATAAGAAAAAGTAAGTTGAAAGTAGATTAAAACTCTCTTTCCTAAATACCTGTTATTTCTTGGCTTTGCAGTTTTCACTTGCCTGACTGGTGTTGCTACACTGGAATTTCATATAAATGTCTCACGGCAGAGTTTGATCTTTAGAGCTCTTTGTGCTGATCTCTGAACACCCTTAGAAGTGCTTTTAGTACAAAAGATACATCTAGATACTGCATACTAGTCTGTACCAAATGGACCTTTATTCCATTAAAGTAATTCAATGCTAAAACATATTTTCTGAGAAATACCTCTAGGTTTATATGAATAGAGTATATATGAAAACTATTTTTTTATTTTCTTTTTTCCATTTCATCTTTCACCTCATTAGAGGCCCAGTTAGAGAAATCCCTCTTCCCTGTGGGCAGCTACAGTCCTGCCTGTGCTTTTTGTGTCTAATTAGGAATTTCTACTCAGTACCCTTTGTAAAATATTTCTATACTTTTCTGTCAGCACACATAACCATGTATTATGTTGAAAACCCCTCAAATCAATGTTTCTTTTAGTGTAAAGTGGCAAATGTTATGGTAGAAAACAGCATGCTTTTTCTGTGGAACTTAGTATAATTAGGTTTTCTCACTATTTTCCTTTCAAGTTCAGACAGATGCGCTCCCAGTTAAATGAAGCATACTTGTTTTAGGTGGTAGGTTTTTCCTTTTCAAATACGCTTTTAATTTCAATGAATATTGTGTTAATTCTTTTTATGAAACTAAATTCAATGCAGATTGGTCTAGAGGCCACTAAAATTCTCATCTGTTCCAAAAAACATTGTGGTTTATCACAAGAGATTTAGGATTTCATCAGTTCTGACAATGACGATATTGTTGGTTTGTAGTATGTGTAACTACTTACACTCTGAAACACTAAGATGCCTGAGAAATGTCTTGATAATCTATAGGTACTCATCTTGAAAATGGATCTTGAACCCAAACTGCTTGTGTTCTTGTTGATCTGGGTGCTGGGTGTGCTGTTCTCTCATGGTACACCTGGAGATGAGTAAATCACAAGGTGTGTTTTCCAGTAGTGTAAACATTTTTGGACTTGTGGGTCATACTACACTGCTGCAATATTTTTAATGGTCTGTGTAGTAAGAGTTTCAGGCTGCTATCTACCGATATTGCCATGTAAATAAAAAAGGGGCAGGGGAAAGGGCAGCATTAACTTTTTCAAGAGAAAGTTTTCTAGTTGGGTTATTTTTTAAAGAAGAGAAATTGGTTCTTGTACTGAAAGAAAACATTTCCTGCAGAGGAGACATTTGGAGATTAGACCAAGTTGAGGGATGTCAAGATTTCCTTGCATCTCTGAGAACTGACTATCCAACTGCTCTTTACTCCTTTAATGATCTCCCTTGCGGTGTACCAAAGTATAATGTTTTACTTTGAAAAAGAAACACAATAATGTAGTTGGTTTCCAAATATCCCGAGGACTGTACTTACTAATGAGAGACTGCAGACTAATGGTGCCTTTTTGTTATTGCCAGAGAGGAGAATTGTCTTTTATGGAACTTCTTATATTTTAGGTGTGTGCTCTTTTTTAATTTGAAGGTTTCTCTTACAAATTTGTACTTCTTCATGCAATAACTACAATGATAACAATCTTTGGTTTCATTGAGTAAATTGTTTCTTTAGATGATTGCAATATGAAGTTCTGGAAATATTTCTGAAAGCTTTCTTGATAATATAATCAAATAACTTCTCCAAAACATGAGTAGCATATAGTGAGGTGGTTGGGGTTTTTTCTTTGTTCGTTTGTTTTTTTGTCATTTGGTTGTATGTTTTATTGCCAAATGAGTGCGCATAAATATGAATGCATTTTCAGTTTTAGTAGTCTCAGTTTTATCCTTACAACTCTTGTGGTTAGCTTAATAGTTTAATAATGAGCCTTTCATTTTACAAGAGAAAATTGATGGATACCAAAACACTAGATGTACAACTGAACTTACTAAGCAGTCTTTGAAATATTGGGGGTTGAAACTGTTTTGTCAGGAGGCCTTTTCCACAAAAGGCACTGTTCTTTGGTTATGTCCCATATCAAGTGCAAGTAGTTCTGGCAAATGCTTGTCTGTGGTTTCTAGAATCTATAAAAAAATGCAATATAACTGTTCTATTGTCATATGGCTATTGAGTATGAGATTATAATTGTGTCAGGTCTTTTTAACATATGATGCATGTTAAGTGCACTTTATTGCTTAATCAGTTAGCGAGTATTTAAAGAATAAAGGGGTGGGAGGATGGGGGATTAGATGCTTCTTTCACCTCTCTGTTATCATAGGCCACAGTACTTGGTTTGCTACTTACTGTGTAAGCACTTTAGCATTTCCTTTGAAACACATGTGCTAAGAGAAACCTAATTTCTTGTTAATACTCTTTCCCATTTGTTTCCATAAAATTCGTAGTAATTTGAACACAAAATGCTGATGTCACAAAATTCCCTCCAAATTTGAAGTAACCAGTAAATCTTCTTGACTAAATGTTGCCATCTTTTTTGTAGGAGACATCTGTTAAGAATAATTGGAAGATTTTCATGGAATGAGAAGCAAAAGCAAACTGTGTGTCTAACTCTAATAGATTAAACAGTTCTTTTAGCTGTAATAAGAAGTTACATGCAACTTCCTGATATGTTCTCTAGCAGATCTAGGCTAGATTTTATGCCCATGACACCTCCTGTCTCTTCCTTAAGTTTTTGCTGTTTTTAACAATGCAGCTGTAAACTTTCTTTGTACTGGCAGGCCAACAAATCTAAGCTCAAAATGTAAATTAAAATGTAGGTTTTAGAGAGGCAGCTGAATTTTCCAGTGAGGAAAAATATTTCAGTGGAGGTGGAAGTTTCAATTGAAGAAAGTTAATTGGTATTCAAGTTGAATTGGTGTTCTGCATTGGACAAAGCTGCTGGCCCTTGGAGGCTTTTAAGAACAATAAAAACACTGGTGAAAAACTATATTGGAAAAAAATAGAAACTCTACATGCCATCTTGTTTTAAAAGCTGCAGAATCCCAAACCAGCCAATTGTCTGGTTGTTTATGCTGATATAATGGAGGAAATGGCATATATGTTTCTCATTTCTTAGTCTTCTAACCTTGTAATTTAGACTTGAAGATTGTAATCTTTACAAAACAGAGAAGCTTGTGATTTTGACTGAGCAAGCTAGCCTCATTTTTCACTTTTTGCCAGGTCTAAAAGCAGTCTGGTATAAATATAGGGTTGTTCCAGTATATGGCATGGCACTGGCTGCCCCATCTGAGCTGGGAGCACATGCAGATGGGGGTTTGGGGAGTGGAGGGGAGGGTTGAAGGCTACAGCTCTGGCTGGTACATCTGTGGCCCCTTATACTTGATGTGTCAGTTGTCAGTTACAGATGCCTTCCTGTGAGCTACAGCTCGTACAGAGGTTGTACTTGTGATGCTTTGTGATGAGTCTGTTGGCTGTTTTCTTGATGTCAGCAACTGTTTACTGGAGTTGACTACTCTTGAAGCTTCTCTTATTGAATCTGAGCCTCACATGTGCAACTTTTCTCTGAATTGGATCTGTCAGGTGCTCTGTCTTTTCTTGTGCCTGGCTGGTTGGTTCTGTGTAAGACAGAAATTAGGGCTCCTTGTTGAACTGATATTTGTTGTCTCATGTTGAAGGTAAAGCAGTGACATATTACATCTGAGTGAGCAGTCTGGGTATTTATTACTTGGTGCTCATGAAAGGTATGTGTCTGACATTTGGTCAGTATTAAGGTAAAAAATACTGCTTTTATAAGCAACATTAAATTGGACCATACAGCAATTCTGTGATCTGTCCTAATGTAAATGATCCTCATTCTTATAAATCTGTTGTAAGAGGGAGAACTCTAACTACTCAGTTTTAATATTGAGTTGCTGTATCAGTACTTTCAAAATGTATATTCAAATCACAGTACTGGGTATTTCATTGTTTATAAATGTCATGTTTGCTTTTGTGCTGTACTGCATAGTGGGTTATAAGACACCTGAACAGCACCTTTATGGAGCTAGTGTCTTCATAAGGTACTAGTACCTTATGGTGCTAATCATTATCCAGAGTTGATATTGCACCTTTTAGCTATGCCTCTAGTTATTGCAGTGCTATTAAGAGGCATTGACTTTTGTATTGGTGAGGTATTTATTTATTTATTTTTAATAAATGTCTACAGGAAAATGCATTAAAATTCTTGTAAGGAAAGCACTATGACAAAAGCTCTGTGCTTTTCAAGACTTGGATGGTCATTGATTTATGTGGATAAATTCAACTGAAGGTTACTCAACTTCTGCACTTTAATTCAGTACTGAAATCAAGGTGGCTTGGCAATTGTTAATCTCCACTAGATAAGTTGTAAATGATTTCTTGATTGCATATATAATCTGCTCTCGTGCTCCAGGTGGAGAATATGTGTTCATAATGTTTTTAGTGTGTTAAAATAGTGCAGTGTAGCATTCAGGCTAGACTTTTATGTTAAGAGATTGAAGTATAACTTTCCTTAATATTTATTTTTTTATATAATATTATTTAATATTTATTAGTTTTGTTCTATGCTGTCTGTAGAGACTTGAAAGTAAGTCTGTATTTAGGATATTTTGTATCTAGTAGCATGTTGTCATTTGTCATAGAATCATAGAATGATTTGAGTTGGAAGGGACCTCAAAGCTCATCCAATTCCAACACCCCTGCCATGGGTAGAGACACCTTCCACTGGCCCAGGTTGCTTCAAGCCCCATCCAACCTGTACTTGAACACTGCCAAGGATTGGGCAGCCACAACTTTCCAATAACCTCCTTTCTTACTGTTTACGTCAAAAGAGAAAATAGTTTCTGTTTGCACAGTGCCTACTCAGCATTTGGTTAATGCTTTTGAGTCCGGAGGTAACTTTTATGGATGAATTAGAACCCGTGGAAGATCATAGCATAGTGAGTGATGATGTACAAATAATTGCATGGGTGGACAGTCCTTACCAAAAGAGAACCCAAGTTGTTAATGGCCACTAGATATTTAGTATTGGGTGAATATTTGTTACAAAAGCAAGGATACACATCTCTAATGACACTTGGTACTTTGTATCAGTGAGTATTTGTTAAAAGGGAGCATACATGTTGTCAGTTGTTATTTGAAGCTTAGTATTTCTGTTTTCTTTCCTGTAGTTTCTTTGCTTGAAGAATATCAGGACTTTTCTCTCGGCGTGTTGTGAAATATTTGGGATGAAGAAAAGTGAACTTTTTGAAGCATTTGATTTGTTCGATGTGAGAGATTTTGGGAAGGTAAGGATCCTTTTAATTATATCCTGAGTAATGCCTATGCTCTACTGCTTGAGTGCTTGAGTATAGAACTCCTCATGGTGTATGTGGTGTAGGAATTAAGAAACTGTGAGTAATGGAGGTGCATTCACTAGTAAAAAAGCAGCGTGGAAGAATTAAGAAAGCAGAAAACTTAGAGTTACATTAGAAAGGCTAATTGAGGGTGGGGCAATATCCCTGGTAGGAAAGCTCTGAAGGTGTGAAAAGCATTAAATTAAAAATCAAAACAACCCCCCTTAGAAAATGCCCCCTAACCAGAACCAACCAAACAAGAAAAAATATCCCCACAAAACCCAAACCTCCCCCCCACCCAAAAGCCCAACCCTGGTTGAAACCTGCTGAGTTAAACATATATGAAACGTGTGAAGATGGGCAAGTGCTGGCTAGAGGAAGAGTTTTTTGCATAAACAGTGTGGAATCAGGAGTACTGGGCCTACACAATGTAGACACATGGCACAGAACAATTTTCCATAGTCTCAAGTGCTTAGAATTCACCTATGTAAATTTAGCCCTTGTAAGTTTTCTTTTTTAGCAATTAGGTTTAAAATCTGATTGTTTTTTCTGACCTGCTCAGACATAGCTATGGTGGGTTAATGTGACTACCCTTATTTACACAGTCTTAAATACGTTCTGTAAGTCTATGATTAGTTACTCTGCATGTAAAAGCTTTTTCCTGTTCATTTTTCACAACCTCCTACATACCTGTTTGGTCTGTCATTACCAGCATATGTTCAGTTCTGCTTTGGTTTCTGATTTTGAGTCATAAGGTATCATTGCTCTAATTTCACAGGAGAGGTCTAAAAATTACCTCAAGTAGCACCAAAAATATTGACTTATTCAAATTTAGTGTATTTCAAGCATTATTGCTTTTTAAAAGAGATCATAATTTTAATATCAAATTTTTATGTGCTGCTTTGTTTATAAGTAGGCATAGAGATAAATATGATGTAAGAGTGGAACTATGCATCAGGGCTGCAGTATGTCTATTTGGAATGGTTCAGTGATTACTGTTAACCAAAATGTCTAATTAATTTTCTAAACCTTTTGTCTGGTTTTAAGTCCTTTGAGTATGTAATTGGGCAATTAGATGATTAAATCTACTTGTTCTTTAGTCATGCTGAACATATTTTGTCCTTATAAATTACACTTAATATAAAGCTTTTGTTAAAATGTGATCTTTTTTTGCAAATGCAGTGTATTGCTTATTAAAAAATGAGATTTTATTTTATTTTGTTCAAATAGCAGAGGAATTAAAATTGTTGGTTTTGACATTTTTGGTGCAGTAGAAATGTCTAACTTGTGGTGTCTCTTATTTAATCATGTACCTTAAGTTATGTGACCTTAGTCAAGTCACATATCTTAATGCTTGCTTCAAATCTTTAATACCTATTCTAATGCATAGAATTTTTTAACAATTGTATCTTCCAGTTAGTTGCTGAGAGTTTCAAAATGTGTCACATAAACATAACCAGCTTGTTTAACACAGTCTAGTTTTGAAGTCTTTTGCAGTGTGAATCATTATTGCAGCATCACTGAATGCCCAGTAAACAAGTTCAGAATTAAATCTGAATTTAACCCAACAACTGTTTCTGGCACTCTTTAATTGTCTTTTTAACAAAATTTATTTTAGAATACAATTTCGTGTACGTAGAATTCTTGGCTTTAAAAAACACAAGCATCTTCCATTCATGATATTAGTATTATTTTTTCACTTCCAAAGTAAAGTTGAATGTAGAGATTTTATTTTTTTTTTGAACATGTTTGTTGCCACAGTATAGCAGGAATATACTGATTACTTCTGGTGATGGTATTTCAGTGGTAGCTATGGTGATAGTGCTTGTAAGCAAAAGTTTCTCTAGTCCTGTTCACTTTAGTGGCCTTTTTCACCTTTCTTGGAATGCTACCAAGTAAAAATGCAGTGACAAATTTGAACGAGACTTGTGTGTTGGCTCCTTTAATGTGGCTAACTATGTGCATAGTAATATCTGCTTGTGCTGAGGTGGAGGTGCTAAATTGAACAAGCCTGTGCAGTCATTGCAATAGCTGTGTTGGGCATGGTTTTAGGTGCATAATGACTTTGCTGTTCAGCTGTTTCCATTGCGTGCTTATGTGGAAGTTTGCCACGCACAAGTGGAGGTAGCAATGTACTGTTTTCAGATAGGCTGATCTATATATTTTACTAGCCTCTGCAAATGAGTAGTTAAGCTTCCTAAAGCAGTTGGTTAAGTTGAGGGCATTAAAATAATGGAGGGGGAAATTACAACTTGATTAAAATGTATGGTCAGCCTTTTGCTGAGTTAATTCTGTAGTTTTCAGTGTATTGTTTGTATATCTATAAAGTGGCATGGGTTTTAAATTGCATATCTGATAATGTACTTTGGCAATTCTGCTTGCTAGTAGCAGCAGTGAGAAAAAGCTTGTATTTTTGAAGTTGATATTTGCTTATCAACTTCCCTCCCCCCTTTTTTTTTTTCTAAGAATGACAACCTTAATGTAGTCCTGAATCTCCAGTTTTCTTGAATTGAAATTGTTTATATGCAAAAGGCCAAAAAAAGGGTGCTGAATATTTTTACTGCTACTGCAACCAAGTCATTCTGCTGTTTCTAAGAGTTCTGTGAATTGCCTTCCTTAATACAAAATATGAATGATCTTAAATTCATTACAGGCACAAACAAAAAGCATAATAAGGCTTTAGCAATGCTCTAGTTTCCAGTTGTTGACCAAATAGGGGATGGAATGAGCATGCACAGTATCTACAGCCTGTAACATGTTTGAATGTACTGAAAGTTGTCTTGATGTCAGAAGCTGGCAACTACTCATTAGTGGTGAGATGTAAATAAACTGTAACTGAAATGACTCCATAAGCCTTATGTATTTGGTACTTTTAAATGCTTCAGTTGAATTTATGAAGAAATGATTTCTGAATTTGTCATCATATGATAGAGTATTCTGCTTAATATAACAGATATCTGTGACTTTTAAGCATGATAATGGAGGGAACTGGAGTAATATTTAAATGAACAGTGATCCTTCAAGGAGATAAGATAGACAGGAAAAATGAGGTAAGAGACCTGGTGATGGGAACTGTCATAGTCTGATGTTTTTCAACACTGAAGAAAATGGCAGCAAATGCATGTGTCTCACAGAAGTAGCAGCTGTATGCTGCCTGTAGAATTTTGAGACTTTTGACAGCCTTATGAAAAAGTGATTGCAAAATGTTTCCTGTAATGGTGAAACTTATATTTAATAGCTAGGGCTAAATGAGCTGTTCTCAGATGCTTTGACATAATGTATGAAAATGTGACTTGAACTTTGTGATCCACTATGCAGAGACTCTTTGATCTTTCTGTGATCAGAGGGAAAAGAAGGGTGTATGTGGTGGGGGTAGGGATCAGGCAGGAAGCTGAAGAGGCAATGTGTAAATAGTCAGAGAATGTGTAAAGAAATAGGAAAGCAGGTAACCTTGTGAGTATGTTTTTAATGTCTATATTCTCTATGAATATTGATGTCAGCTGTTACAAGATGAAGGTTTTCTTCTGTCTTGTGTATAACAGGAATGATTTCCTTATTTTTCAGACTGACTGTGCTTAAAAAAGGAGGGGCTGCATTATACAGAAATAGGAGGAGTCTTAAATCCTACTTTCTAAAATGACATAAAACTTGTTTTTCCTGGGGTTTTACAGTTTTCACCCATTCACAATCACCTTTTTATCAGTAAATTTCATTGTTGCTGCATTAAGTTCCTGACAGAGCATGAAATGCCCTCCCACGCCATGGGGTGCCAGACACTGTTTTCATTATGAATTCCATGCTGGAGAGTCATTTTTCACTACCACAGGGTTGTCAGGTTCTTCTTTTCTACCTGTGTGCCAGAATCAACAAGTAATGTTGATACTTGTTCTTTCAGCTCTCTGAGCCCTGCACAGTCCTCTACAGCAGTCTTTGGTGTTTGATATGCCACAGCAAATTGTTGCTATCCCTATTCTCTGAAGGAAGTTTGCAACTAATGTGTTGCAGAAATGAGAATCTGAAGATTAGTTCTAGCACGTGTTGATGTTGATAGATGCTCCCTGGCCTCAGAGCTGTGTTTGAGGTCTCATGGGGGAAAATAGTGTCCAGATATTGTCAGAAAAAGAACTTTGTGTACTCTGCCTTTAAATATTCTAAGCAACATTTAATGGAACACAGTGGGGTTTTTATGACATAACTGATCTAATATGAACACAGCCATAAAAATCTCTTAGTAGAGTTCTTGCAAAAAAATGTCTAGAAATAACATAGAGCATTTAATCCTGATTATAAAAGGATATGAAAGATGATCAGATATCAACTACTACTAATCAAACAAATACCTAATTGTTTAAAAGCATATACCATAATGTCTAATGTAGCTAACTATCCACTTGCACTTAAAAGGCTATTTTAGTTAAAAGCAATAAACTGCTGTGAAAATATTGAATGCGTATACTAAGGTCATGAAGTTTGTTGATTGTTTTAGTAACTCTTCTAGTGTAAAAGAAATCCAGTCTGTGATGCAGCAGAAATTCATGCTGAAATTGAAGATCCTGGTGTGTTAGTATTCCCTTTGGTTTAATAGATTCCAGGAAGATCAGGCAGATGTGCGTGAGTTACACACACCAAAATCAACACAACAAAGAGCAACAGTTATTATAAAAAAATATATACCATTAAGGAGAGAGTGAAAAAGAAAAATGCTTAGGCAATAGTCAATAAAACTGAAGCAGTTGAGATTAACCTGAGTTGATATGTTTTATTTAGTGAATTTAATGAGTGAGCTAATAGAGCAAACTATGAGCACTTTCACTAATAAAGTTGTATGAAAACTGCAAAACACTGGGGAACATGCCAAGACATTATACCATATTTTTTAGAAAGAAAATTAAAATGAAGAAAGAGAAATGAACAGGTAAAAACAAGACCTGAATTTTTAACAGAGCTCTTTTTTTGTTTTTTGAGCTTTTTTTTTAGTGGTAGAAAGTGTAGTAATTTGCTCAAGAAACCTAGCTGTACAGTTGTTTTTTGGAGCAGTGTTTTAATGTTCTCAAGTGTGTCACTTGAGTTGGACTAGTTTGGGATGGATGTTACTGGAACTCTTTCAGGGTGTACTTGTGCATGTGGGAGAAAGAAAACATGGAAGATACAGACAGGTTCCAGCTTCCCTCTTTGTGGGAATAGTTTGGAAAAAAATGGGCATTGGAAAATGAACAAGAAAACACAGAGCACTACACTGTTGCAAGACTGCTAAAATGCTTGGCATACATGGAAGATTGTAATTGTTAGATATTATTTCTATCTGTGTAGAGGTACATAAAGATTAAGTAGTCGCTAGCTTCCTTAAGAGCCTCCCTTAAGTCATAACATGTCTTCCAGCCCCAAAGAACATAAGTCATAGTTTTGGGCAAAGTGATGAGGTGGGGGAGGCAGTGGAATCAAAAAGGGTGTAGCTCTTAACCACCTTTCTGAAAAGTCTTTGGAAGTTTACCAAATGACATTATGTGACAGTAAAAACCATTACAAGCACTAGATAAATTTAATGTACTTACCTGTCATAATTTGTTGCAGTGATGATCACCAAAGAGTCTGTACAAATTCTTAGGCATATAATTATAATATATAACATGTAATGAAATAAAACCAGTTAGCATGAACTTATAGCTTCTGCATGAGCTTTTGTACTTAGGCCTCAATATTTCAGGATTTGGTCTTAAATGTTCCTGTAACAGCGTACTATCAGATTGTCACTTCTCTAGTCTTTCCAAATGAATCTTCATGAATTTCTTAGAGGTTTGTCATAATATTTCAAGTTATAATATTTGCTTCCATGTAATGGAAACTAATGATACTCATAATTTTTTTTGACCACATTAGAAACAGTTGAACATACCTCAAGTATTTGATCATTAATGAAAAATTCTCACCCAGGGAGTGCTTGGAATGTTTTTAAGTAGCAGAGGACTTTCAGTTCTTATACAATGTACTCTTCTGTTCAGCTTTTTGGCAAATGCAGCCAAGGTTGGAAATTGAAGATTAATGAGAAACTGCTAATCTGAGAGAATAAAATTGGGTTTCAGAGCACATTTCTCTGTTGTTAATGATCAAATGGTAGATGTATCTGATTCATGTATCCTGGTGATATTAAACTTGTAGCATTGAATTCTGGTAGAATCCATTTCTCCTTAAGGTGGAAGCAGTTTTGGAGAAGACAGTGGCAGCTTGAGTAGGTTTAATAGGGCTTAATATTTCTGTCTTCTCAGGCATTTGTTTACAGATGTGTTGTAAACATTATTTTTAAACATGGAATTAATTCCTTGTAGTACTTGCCATACAAGCATTTAGTAACCAAAAGCTGATCATGAAGCTGACAATGAAACACAAAACTTCCTCAATTTATAAATACTGCTCAAGGTAACACAAAAATAATGTATAAATAAACCAGAAGGCAATAAGTGAGTGATTTACAGATGAGGTCCATATGAACTTTGAAGTGTTCTGTGTGTATCTTTTTTCTACGATACTGAATTAGTTCACGTTTCTTTTCCTCTTTTGAAAAGCCTGGAGGCTTCTGAAGAGGAAAAACATGACAGTTTTCTGCTAGTCCCACAGATAGGTGGAAGAAATGGGAAAAGAAGATGGAGTACAATTTATGTAACCTGTTCTGTGCTCTCTTATGCTTGCAATACTTTCTAAGAGAATCCATCTCACGCTTAGATCTAGATCTTCTGCTTGCTGCCTGGGTTCTCTGTTCTGGACCAGAGATTTTGAGATTCAAATGACGTAGGCATTATATCACAACGTATAAAACCAATAGAACATGGCTGCTGCACTTACCTGTATCTGTTGGTCATTCTGATATTTCCAGTTGTTACATTAAACAGGCTTGGCATCAGCCTAAAAAGCCTGTTTGAAATTGTGCTTGCATTTCACATCTCATTAAGATGCAAGATTGTTTTATTTTTTTCTCACAGAACTTACCAAGGTTTGGTCCTTAATTTTTGGACCAATGCACTTACGTTTTCATCATCTATAGTGCAAATTAAATGTTCAACTCATAGACTGATTTAAGGCACAGTTGTAGAGTGAAATGATTTACAATTTTTACTCAATGACAATAGCAGATTAACTTGAGACATTATCTTTTCAATATAATAATAATAAATTTAGTGTCTTTTTTTACTCTGTTCCAATATAACAAAGTTACAGAAACTGTGATTATCAAGTTTGGTTTTTTGTTCATATTTTTTCCTTTGAAGGGTTTGAAATAGATCAATTTCACTTTCACTGAAAGATGTCTCCTAGCCTATATATATTATATATATATTATACATATAAAAATATAAATATTTAGCTTAAAACACTATTGTAGGGTGTCTGTGCTAAACATGCACCAAAGAGGTTTAGGTCACTCTTGAACTATACCCAAGAGGTACAAATTGCATGCTAGCGAGATGGTGGCTTAAACTGTCTTACATGCAGTGTTGGGATGTCCTGTGAAGAGTCAGTTAAACATGTCTAAACATTCTCCAAGACTAGCTGCTCATGACTGGTGGGGTTTGTCATGGGGTCAAACCCAGGAGCTGTTAGTGTGCTGATGGAAAGCAGGACTGTCATTTTTCTGCTTAGTCTGTAGAGGACCTCTCTTTGTGCAGGCAAGTGGGTGACCACCTGGCAGCTGTTCACGGTTGGCAGTTCTGTCTGAAGCAGAAGTGTACTTGAGTGAAAAGTCCCAAGTAATAATGTCTTTTCAATGGCAGTTGAAAGTTGCTGCTTGTTCCTTTGCAAGTATTAAAAATTCAGGGTTTGTTAGTCTGAAGAAGGCTCTGGTAGTGAGGTTGGTTGTAATTTCATTCACTGGTTTTTCTGTCAAATTTCAATAGAAAGTGAAACCTGCAGTGAACGGATTGCAGCAGGAAACAAGATTTGTGTATTTCACAAAAAGGAAATGGGTACAAATTAATGAGAAATGTTTACGAAATGTGTTGGAGGATTTTTACTTAAGCTGTTGGTAACAGGACTAGAGAGGTATTTGCTAATGAACAATTGTGTCCTCTTTTTTTCTTTCTGACCCAGTTATTGTTGTATTAATTTCAGATGCACAGCTACTGTGCATGACGGATGTAATAACAGATAGTCTTAGGAACCTCTTATAAATACCAGTTATAAATAGTGACAATTGCTCTGCAGAAAGTAGTATTATGGAAGAAATTAAAAGTATTATCAAATAAAATTATTAACAAAAGTGAAATTAAATTACGTACTTGAGCTACTGCTAAGCTCTGCAAGTAAATCAGTTTAAATTACAGTTGAAAACTGCCTGTAAAGAGCTTTAGATATGAAGTAACAGAGTTGGTACTCTACATAAGGCAAGGGGTTGCTAAAGAAGCTGACAGAAGTATGCTTTTTGAATTTTTGGAAGGTGATATTCAGAGTATGTTGACATGCAAATTTTAAGCTTAACAAAATAGAATTACCTAATCAGAGTTGTGTATAGGTCTGAATATATCTTCAACTGAAAACCGTTTTGATCTGTGAATATCTTAAGATACTTGGTGGAATTACTTAAGAAAACTAGTTGAGGACTAAGTCTCATGAAACGTATTTCGGGAGAATTTAGTATATTTAAAATGCTGAAATGTTTAAGTGTTTATAAAAAAGAAGGGTTTCAGCAAAAATGTCAGTGACATTGTGCAAGCAGATGTGTTTCCTGCAGTGGCTAGTTGATACTAGCTGAGCAATTCAGTGCACAATATAATCTATTTTTCTACCAAAGTATGTGAATGACCAGTAGGACAATTTACTGCCTGTGCATGTGAAGGAATATAGAACCAAAAATTGAATGTAAGTCACTGATGTGGAATTTTCTGTAATTTCCCATTCAGCTTTCACTGGGGTATGCTGTTGTCCAGCACTCAGTGTAGTTTAACGTGTCAAGCAGAGATGCTGTTGATTTCAGAGTGACTCAGTAGTACATTAGGTAGCTTTTTCCTCCCCCAGTTACAAGGCATAGGAGTAGCTATATTGCCCTCTGACTAGCGTACTTGAATATACCTTGGGAATTGTGCTTGGGCTTGGAGACTTGACTAGGAGGTGACACCGCTCAGTACTTCACAGATTTGCAAACTAAAACATGGAATTAGTGAAGGGAACAATGTGAAGCTTGTGGCAGCCACTGTCCAAACAGTGGGCTCCACTTGTTTTCTAATTATTATCACTGTCAAAATCCTGATAAGAGATTGTAGCTTGCATGTGGTGTAAGGATCTCGTAAGATGTATCCTTGCATTCAAAAGCTGTCCTTTCAAAAGCAGTGCAATGGGGAGTGAGACCAAGTTTCTTAAATTTTATTTTTAACTTGTAAGTTTTCTTTTAAATGTTTCCCTCGCTTGGATAGGCAAGGAAATAGGAAGTTTTATAAATATTTGAAACAAATGGCCAGCAGGAATAGCTGTGCATGTTTCTCTTGAGATCACTTTTTGTGCTTAAGATATTTACTTGTCTGTTGTGATGTCTTATTTTATGTTACCTCTTTGTCACTGCTGGTTTATTTGAAAAGTACAGTGTGTGTCTATATATGTATATATACATGCATCTTTTTAGATTTAAGTGTTTGTGTATATGGTGGCCTCTCTTACAGCTTAATCTGGTATATTAACTATTGTTGAGCGATGCTGTTCTGGGTTTATTTTGAGATTGAGTTTCAATGCGTTTTTATTTGGGGTGGGTGAGGACCTACCTAAGAGTTTTTCAGCTAGCTAAAAAGAAAGTTTGGACGAGCTGAGTACATTGCGTAGTAGATGGCCACAGTCTGTGTAATCTGTGGGAAATGATCTGATTATAAATGTCATCATACCAGTTTCAAAGTGACGAGGTATACTTTTTTGTGCATGTGCACTTAGGGGCTGGATACAGACTGCATTCTAAGATGGTGTTTCTCAATCGTATGATTGATGGCAAACGTGTTTGCTTTTTGTGAGATTGCACCTTAATTAGAAAATGAACAAGTTTTTTCCTGGTTTACAATATTAGTTTAAACTAGATGAGTATTTTTTATTTATATAATACTATTAACACACTTTAGAATGTAATTTGTGATTTGAAAAAATAGATTCTAGACCAGATTTATTGATTCTAGAAATTCTTGATTCTCAAGAAATAAAACTCCCAAAATTATCTCACTTTATATATTCATTTTCCTTATAAAATTAAATCAAATGGAATAGCAATTATTTTTTTCAGAACATGGGAAAGGTTTAGTAGTTTTCCTATGTCTAGAAAGTGTTAGGTAATTTCACCCAAAATGCAGCAAAAGAGCTCAAATACTGGGAAGTTAAGCATAACATGCAGTTTGATTTTTAACTTTTACATAGTAATTTGCATTTATGTTTTCTTTTTTAGTGGAGATTTGCTACCCACATGTGGGTGGCATAAATTTGGAATCTGTAGGATCCACAACCAGACTGATATTAAATCTTTTCTTTGTACGTGTTAACTAGATTACCCATCCATTCAGCAGCACTAAGCATGCTGATGCTGTATGTTGAGTTAAATGGGAGTGTATGAGAAGGTATCTATTCACATTGTAGAGCTTTCAGATATTTCCTCATGTCTTTCACTTGTGGAGATGAATAGTCCACCTGTGCCTTGAATAGTCTCCTAAACAGTAGGTGCTACTTATAAAGGTCAACCTAACAAAGCAATAATCATATCAGATAGCAGAGCATGTCTCTCCCCATGATACAAACTCAGAAGTATGGGACATTTGTTGGATAACTATTTTGTGATCAAGGTTAAGTGTGTTACTATTCAGATTTAGTATGATTTCAAATCTCTGCCTAGTTTGAGGGGGTTAGGACACACAGAATGCTTAAACTAATGATATTTGTTCATTTGTGTAGAAGATTATTTGGATGATGGTGCATTAGTTGTCTAATTTGGGCGCCTGTGCCTAATAACATAAGCAGTCTGGTACTGAAGGACAGGTCTTCAACTCCTACTGCTGAAGTAGGTGGAGTATGTGGAGGTAAGCCAACTGGGAATGTAGTCTGGATGTTCCTAGTTATGGCTAAAAGAAAAGAAGTGTCCTATTTAGGAGAGTGAATAAGAGTTAGTGAGCATAAGCTTTTTTCTCCTTAGATATATTTTTCTGGGAGGCTGGTTTCAGGCATGGTGTCAATGGCC